>JAIPRL010002070.1:0-33715 GCA_025469235.1 Pemphigus obesinymphae | reverse complement strand
TGGATGGACAAAAATAAAAAAGAACTAAATCAACTTGGGATAAACAATATTATTGAAGCGGCTATGAACAGAGACAGATGGAAGGAGATTTGTTTTGCAGCAATGGGCCTTAATGGCCTTTAAAGCTAAAAATGAATGAATGAATGAACAAAATATTAATCTTATCTCAAGGTCTAATAGGTATAATATATCTTACCGTACAGGCGACTTTGATTTGATATCAGATCAAAGATGAAAATTTCTCATTTTTAAATAAATATTTTTAACATAAAAAATTTCGAGACTCGAGAAATAATTCATGCAAATTTAAATCTAGTCGAAAATTAATCGATAAACTTTAAAAGTTTGTGGGGTTTAATTGGAAAATTTTTAATTTTTAATTTTCTTACTTATATATTTTTCGGGGGAGTAAATCGTAGGTAAATTTTCGATTTTTCGTCTAATTACAGAAAAAGTGCATGCACCATTTTTTTTTCTATAGGGGCTCAAATTTCATAATTTGCACCGGGTTGCAAAACCGATAAATCCGGTACTGATCTTATATAAGTTTAGAAAAAATAATATGATTTATCAAATATTAAATAAAATTTTAGTTCTTTGATTTTATTGTGTAGGTACCTAATTATTAATAATTGTGTGAAGAATAATGTGATTATAATAGGTTATATTCAAAGTAAAGGTCAATATTAAAAAAACATTTACCTGTTTATAATTTTGATATTGAAACGATAAGATTATTAATGATACAAAATAGTAAAATATTAAATAACATATTAAAAAACGCATTAAATACGGTATACTTTTGTGATAAAATATTCAGAATTCACTAGAATTTGTTTTAATTAATCGTATGTCATAGTACCCTAGATCAAGGTTAAGTATTAACTATATATTAACACATTTGTATATTATCTATATCATTAATGACATTTGTAATGTGTAATAGAGTTCTTTGAGTACAAATAAACCAACAATAGATTACAATATGTAAATTGAATACCTACACATAAAAGTATAACAAATCAAATTAAACGTTTATGCACATAAAACGCATTTTATATATATATTATATATATATGTATAGCCAAAAATTATTTTAATTCAAAATAATAATAAGTAGGTATTTATCATTTATTAGTCATTATGATATTTTAAATATTACAAGAACGCGCAGATTTTTGAGACAATATTATAGGAATTTTAATAATGTATAATCCAAAGTAATATCATAGATTATATATGTTATCACAGATTAAAAAGTATACCTGCATTTTTGGTATTTAATCAAACTACTCAAATACTACTCAATTGTTTACGAAATACGAATAATAAAATATATTTATCTTAGTATATGTTGTTTTATTTGTGCAGATAAAGCCAATAATTTCCTCATTCTGTTAAAAATATGAAAATATTGTTTTACACAAGATTAAAGCTAAAAAAATATATAACGCTATAAACTACTATTATAAACGTTTAGATATATATATATATATATATATATAGCTATAAATGATTATATATTAATTATTATATAATGTACCAAATTTTGAATACAAATTATATTTTCTTCAAAACTTTTTTTTTTTTAATCTTTCCAATCTTTAATCTCTAAAAACTACACATACCTAACTAAAACAATTTCATTAATAATACAATTATTATATACATACTTTATATAGGTACATATAAAATATACAAGTATGTACTTATACAATATTTGTTAGCAGAGATCAGTAACTTAATCTTATATTCATTCTTATTCATAAACACCTGTTATTATATTTCAATAGGTAGGTACATATAACATACTATATTTTCATGTTTATTATAAATTAATTATAATCACTATAAGTATATTATTGCAAACATATGTAGGTATACGTTAATTGATTTATATTATATATATATTTCGAAATAAAATTACTTTATACATTTAAAATCATATCGGTATAAAAATTTACTTTTTAAATTAGATTTATTATATATAATACTTTTATTTGTTCAATAAATGTATAAACTAAAAATAATTAAAATTTATTTTAATATGTGACCTTGCAAATTTGTATTTATAATAGGTACGCATATATATAGCATATAGAAAAAATAAAAATTTTCTGTTAAATGACGAGAAATTAATTGAGAAGATATTCGTTAACATTACACGAGAGAATAATATTATAAATATAGATGTGTGCGGAGGTGGATCTAGAAATAAGAAAAGGAGGAAGCATCTGCTAGGATTATAGACACAATAAATCATATTTTAGAAATATATCAAACGAGGAATGAATTATTCTATAATAAGTTTTTATTTAACCATATGATCATATTTTTGGGCGAGGGAGACAGAAGGTACATCGTACATGTTGCAAAAAGTTTACAATGGAGTAGGCACCTACTATTTTACACATTTTTACACATAGATAAATGACAACATTTGTACTTTCGAGAAAAAGTTTTTAAATTTTTTCAATAGCTTTTATTGGTAAAGGAACACTAATTACCAAAAATGTCGAATAAACGTTAAAATACATAACATTGTAATTTTATTATAGTTGACCATTTTTATGTTGAATATTTTGAAAATTTGAAATATTTTTGTTTTATAAAATTTGTACTTTGAAGACCTAAATATAATTATAGGTACGTTTAATATAAGATTATTACCTATATATTATTATACTGCCCTTCTAGTGGCAAAGGTAGTAACTACAAAAAGTCAACAGTTGGGAAAATAACATTTTGGTACATCTGATTGTGATTACTGATTATACATTAAATTATGTTTTAATATCCAATTTTAAAAGTTTAATTAAATACGTAAAAAATCATATGAAGATAAAAATGGATGCAGAATATCCAAATTAACAATATTATAATAATCTCATTTTTGCAATTGGGTAGTAATTGCCTTTGCCACTAGGAAAGTAATATATACCTATCTATATATTAAAACTTATTAAAAACTGTTAAGTACCTAAATACAATATTTTTATTTTATCGAAAATCAAGCAGTATTGAAATCGAAAAAAAAAATTATATTCAACATCACATTTCTCCCAAAGAAAATATCCAGTCATTCATACCAATCATAATATTCTATCAGTTATATAAATATATTTAAAAATTATTTTCCAAAGTTCTAGCCGTTTTTTTTTTTGTAAATATTTAAAGTTCAAACTTCGAAGAGATATTTTTTTTAAATTTTAAAATTTAATTTGACGAAATTTGCAATTTTATTTCCGAAAATATGAACATTTGGTCGCGTTTTAAAATATTTTAACCATCACGTTAAACTATAATTATTATCAAATTATATTTGTATAGTATTATAAATACATCATTATATATATATATATATATATATATATATATATGCTATATTCGTAATAATAACATTAATTACATTTTTAATTATCATGTTAAGATATGAAATTAGTTTTTAATAAAATAATCAATGAACTTACCTCGATAATGTGATTCATCGGTAAAACTGCAGCGAATCCAATACTGTTGATTAGAATTAACCAGGAAAATCCTAGTAGTGCTATTGAACATCCCATATTGCCGTCTGTTTATGTACTTTTGGGGGGAAAAAAAAACCAAGTGATAAATATATTGAAACCACTATATTGAATTAAAAAACAAAATTTTCTATTTTAAATAGTATGCTATTTTGTATATATATATATATATTTTTTTTTTAAATGAACACTAATGAAAATTACTAACAAAAAAGTTGAAATTGTTTATGTTTATATTAAGTTATTAGAAGTACGAAGGAATATATCCTTGGTTTGCAGGATTCTTTGTAATGGGTAAGCTTTGAGAATTGGATGGGTGATGTAATAGAAGACATGTTCAGGAATTTAGTTGGTGCCGGTTAAACGGTAAACGTAAAATATATCTATTTAGTGTGGTGTTTTGGAAAGGAATGAATACTACGCGGCGTCTAGACATGCTTTATATATAGAGGTCCCTGCTTCCTACTCTAAATATTATCCAAGAGCACTAAAACATTGCATCAGCCGACGTAACCCGATGAGATGTACGATTCTTACAATAAAGGTCAAGTTTTTTTAAATCGTGTTTAAATAATTCAATATTTTTGGTAGGTATACTTATCTAAGTGAAAAAAAAAAAAACATTTAATGATTTATTCGACTAGGTATGTAACAATATGTTGCCTGTAATTTGGTGAATTACCACACCATTGGAGTATGAATATTTACACCAAATATGACATTATTATAATAATCTATTAATATAATCTACCACAATCTGACCCGGCGTAAACGTATTTGTATATAGCTATTATCTAGTATCAAATATTTACTCATTTACGACATTATAATATACAAATATATTCATTATTTATATTATTATATTATTCAAATATAATAGAATATAGTCATATTGCTATAGTGTAATACTCCTTTGAAGTAGGTATACCTTACTAACCTAACTTTCACTAAATTTCTCATTATCACTATTGTAGTATATGTTCAGCTGGTATATCATAATGTGATAATATTTAGATTTATAATATTCTAAGAAGATTGCGGACTTGTCGGAAAACTGATGATTATTATATTCTTATCGTCGGTATACGGTAATATTATATCATACCTATATTTTATTTTATTTTTTTACTATCATGCGTATTATGGCATAATGTGATGTAATTTTATAATATAAACATAGGAATCATATGGAATTATTAATGAGTACGTAATCGATTATAATTTATTCTATAAGCTATACCTAACCTTATGTATTGTTCACGTCATATAATATAGACTAGTTTTATTGCAGTGCATTATATATTTTATAATATTTATTACTTACTAGGTCTACGAACCTAAACAAAGTAAAAAAACAATTAACAGTGGAAACTAGCAAATAAATAAGAAAAATTTGTTCGTTCTGTTATTTCATGTATTTACCTATACGTCTATAGAGATAGTACGTTATGTCTTGATCATATTTCGAAGTGTTTTATTTATATTATTTAAAGGGTTGGGCAAGATACTTTAAAGAATATGTTCAATACTTTTCAGACTAATAATAATTTTTATTAATTAATAACAATACCTACAAATAAAATGTTTAATTATAGTGTTGAAATAACTATTAAAAAAAATTTAAATATTGATTAGAACGAAATTTTTTGCATTTCTAAAATAGACTGTTACGCTCATACTGTACGTATATAGTTATATAAATAAAAAGTATCAACATATTTTATAGGCAAGTGAATACAATTGAATAAATATATTACAAAAAGCTATATAATATCCGATTACAATTTAATTTAACACATTATTACATGAAAATAATTTACTATAAAATAATAATAATAAATTCAAATTTAAATTTTATCTAAATAAATGTCTATAATTTTCTGTCAATATTATTGAACTATTGAAGTGACTATAATATTTCATAAATCGTTTTTTTTTATTGGTATTACAATGATATTTATTTATGGTAATTTTTTGATCCAAAATTCAAAATATAAGAATAAAACTAGTTTTACGCCAACATAAAACATCGGGCCTACAATTAAAATGAAATAACCAAATTGTATTCATAAATTGTATAAAGGAGAACTAAATCTACGATGTAGTGTTTTTATATTTTGTATAAAGTTATTTTAAATCCCAATGTCAAACTCGTATGATTTTATGGTATTTTAAACATTTATAATTCAAAATTGAGACAAGTTATGAAAAATAAAAATAAAATAAAGACACTACGTCATAGATTAGGTTCTCTTCTATGTAGTAACAAAATTTCGTGCTTTTATTTTGATTGTAGCCCCAGTGTTTTATGTTCGAGTAATACATGTTTTTGTTTAAGAAATATCGTGATTACACAATAATTAAAAAATGTCCCGACACAGAGCTATTTTGAAATTACTTTTGAAATATATTGAAATATTTTTAAATTGTTGGATTTTCATTCCTCTTACAATTTTATGAAATTGATCTAACAGAATCCCTTAAAAAGCCTCTTAAGGGTATGACTTTTTATAACGAGAAATTTTAATAAATGGAAAAATAACAAATAAATGGTTGGTATACATTACTAAAACAATATAATATATTTTATTGTCATGAAATATAATATTTTATTTTATTGACAGTTATATATTTATATAATAACGTACTATATTATACCTACCTCAAAATCGTTTTATAGAATGCGATAATTTATCGTTGCTTTCAAATATTTTAATTTTAATATATCCACAATCGGGTGTCCTATTCGACGAGCGAAGTACTTGCATCTCACATATAGGTACTTGCCACATTTTTTATAAGAGATTGGAAGAAAAAAGTTAAAAAATATTGAATTACATTGTTTTTTTATGTATCTTGTATTTTTACGTATAAAATGGTACAAGTTACTAAAGTAAAATATTATCTAGACACAAGGTACTTTCATAATATTATGTATCATGATACAAGATATGGGATACAATTGTATTTTTGAAACGTATTATTCTGTGATATTGCCAACTCTGATTATTAACTTGTTATACAATAAACATTATGTTGAAGCCATATCGAGATTAAAAATTACAATAATTCATTGTCGAAAATTTTTCAAGAAACTTATTGTAAAAAGTAATTAATACATATACCTATTACATTCAATACTGTATACCTATAGGTGTATATTTTATATTATTAAATAGCATCCGATGCTATTGATATTACTTATTAGTGTTATTAGTAGAAATTGTTAAATATAACGATTAAACTGTACATTACAGGACGTAAGTACTTATCACAGATCGTTACAACATATAATATATGATATTATATAATATTATTTTATTTATATTATATTATATAATATATTATAGATATTATCTATCGACGTACTACATTTGAGTTGTAAATTATAAGTACAACTGCTACATATTAATACTATACTACAGTGTCTTACTGATAACCTTTCACGTGCAACAATAAGTATTAAAGTGGCCTGAATTTGCATTTTAATGTATTTTATCTCGCACTAGGTATTTAATACGAGCGTGATGAGATGCAATGGTACCATGATTTTAACAGGAAACAATTATGGTTATTTGATAATTTGTGGTTCAATTACTTTAGATAATTTTATTACACCTTTAATCGTAACATACGTAAAAGTAAAATGTTAAGTGTCTCTGCAAGTCAAATGTTTCTTTGTTTTATATTTGTAACTACCACATAGCAATTTGATAGGTAATAGGTATTAATGTTTTTAAAACATTTGATAAAGCGTTTTCATAAAATATTTAAACACAAATATAACTGAAATATTTAGAAAATATTGTATAAACATTATTTATATAAGGTTTTTAAAATGTGGTTTCATCAAATATCGTAATTTTTTAAAATTTTGTTGTTTAAGTGGATTACAGACAGAGCCGTAGTAACTGAATATTACGATTTACGCTAGAGTCAAATCTTTAAAATGCGCAATTTTTTTTAACACAAATTTGAAAGACTATTGTTTTTTTTTAAATAATGAGTTATATATAAAATAATATTAAATACGCTAAATTGATCTCTTCAATCAATATATATTCCTTAATTACAAAAAAACCATGATTTCAATTAGAAAAGCTCCAGTCTATTTAAATTGGAAGAAATTAGATCAAGTCTTTTGGTCAAAAATGTGTCCACAGAATAAAAAGAAAAAACAATAATTAAAAACATCATTGTAAAATAAAGTAGTCTACCTATTCCTGCTTTATACCGAAATACATTATACATACAGTGTGTTTCATTCAAATACCCGAGATTCCATTGACATATTCATTAGTAGGTCATAGCTCGGTTGGCATAATGTGTCCGTCTTTGATTCTAAGGTAGGCAGGTTCAAACCTTGATTAGAAAAATAAATTTGTTGCAAAATTTATGTCATAACTGCATCGTATGTCATCCGTCAGATAATGGACACTAATGAAAATATGAAAATAATGGATCGTATAATTTTTTAAAATTTTTTTTTTGGATTATAATATTTTCGTACAAATATATTGATAATATTGTGAAAATATTATTTTGCTAAATATATCTATCAAATTACGTTTTATTATTATTATAATATTTATTTTTCGAACGAATCATCTTTAAAATAGTCATTAGTCTATATTAGGTAGATACACTTATTTAAATAATATGTAAAAAATATTGGAATGGAGTTATGAGTATTGAGTATGTACCTATAATAGTATGCCTACATATTTATACTATTTTCTATTTATCGTTTATACAGAACAAAATTCATTTTAATGATCCAGATCAACTATAAAGCTTTTTTTAAATGTGATTTTAAAATAACGTAAACTTTTGTCAAATTAACAAAGCCAAGTATTAAAAACAATTGGATCTTGCAAACTTTCTATAAATATATATATATTGTAGGTACCTACTTAAAAATAATCCTTTAATCTTATTTACTATTTTAACTCCTTAAAAAATGACATAAAAACAAGTTTAGAACGCATACTCTGCGTGTGTGCTGAATTCCCGTTTTCTAAACATATTTATATTTAAACATTAAACTATAATTCCATAAATAATTTTAAAATAAATTATTTAACCTACTATACTATTATTTATAAAAACCTAAAACCAATAAAATGAATACAATACAATTTGTAAATATTGGTATAGGTAACCACAGCAAAAACTTGTAAGGACAGACAGACAGAGATTAAGAAAAGCACACTCTATGAGTGTGTTCAATTTCGATTTATGTCTACTTCCTTCAGAAACTTTGAATACTTACAGAATAACAAAATGTAAGGATAATCGATTGTCAAATCACCAATGTTGAGCATAGATAACTTTAAATGTATCTAGATAAAGATAAACGATAATTGAGAAAAAATATATCTAAATAAAGATAAAAAATAATTAAAATTTGTTTTACATAAAAAAAGATAAAACATTTCTTTCATTTTAGATTCTGAGCGTAGCGAGGAAGCTAATGGTTTTACAATGATGTTTATTTTTTTAATTTTAATTTTAATTTTTCTGTAAACACTTTTTCTACTAAAAGGAGTGCTCCGATTTTTACAAGTTTACCCGGTTTCCAGTAGCAAATTGCATCTAGTTGGTACTTTAAAGAGGTCATTTTTTGATATTATCAACAGTTTAGTTCAATAGCGTAAGAAAAAACTACAAAAAAATGAGGTAAAAACGGTAAATATACGATTTCGTCAAATCGAGATTTTTCTTTGCTTCGTAATTTCGAAAATAATGACTTAAAAATTTTAAAATTTATATCGAATATTTAATTTAGTAATATATTTACGTTGATTAAGTTTTCTTAATTTTTTTTGTAATTTTGGGCTATTTATAGACATTTTAGATTTCGAGGTTTTTTAAGTCCTAAAAGAGGTAATTTTGGGTTTTAAAGCCTGAAAATTGTATACAGCGTTAAATATACGTTACTCTAACTCAAAAATCTCGAAAATCCGTAGTCACAATTTTTTTTTATAGTCATTTAAATTTTTTCGACAAAATGATCAATTTTGAGGTATTTAAGGCCAAATAGTTGGTAAAATGAGATTTTAAGACCTTAAAAAATTTAATATAACGTTAGTTGTGCATTAATTTAACTAAATAAATAAAAACCGACGGAATAAAAGTATTTTAGATTCTGAGCATAGCTAGGGAGCCATTGATTTTACAATGATGTTTAATTTTTATTATTTTTTTTTTAAGTCCACGCGCATTTCGCGCAGATCCATAGTAACTAGTAAAATTCTGAGCATGCCACTGCACTGAAGGTTGTAGGTTTCTACAATAACCAAAAATTGTGTTTATTTTTCCTGTAGTTTTATTTACTTAAATTTAACATAAATATCAACTTTATACTTAAAATTAAAACATAAAATACGTTAATACATTTTTGTATAATTATTTTAATAAAAATTATTACTCGACCAACAACTGGATAGTATATTTTATTTAAAAATAAACAATTAATTTAGTTTGGGTATAACTATATCGATGCCAATAATGTAGGTACTACTGTATTTTGTTATCGGGTTAAGTATTTCAGCCATTTATTATAAAAATGTTATAATTTTATTTTTTAGTACTAACACAATTAAATTATGATGTTTTCTATAAATAGTCGATATCAAAGAAATAAAGATTTCATAGAGATAACATAGAGATAAGGGAGCATATCGTAGAGAAATACAAATTATAATATACAATTTTATATGATGGTATGCACAATATTATACGGAAAATGTACAAAATTACAACATCCAACTATATTAATAGAGTAAATCGTATTATATATTTTATAAATTATAAATGATATCATCGTATGATTATTTATTTAAATTATGGAAATGGACCCCATGTAGAAACAAATTTCGTATTTTATAAAATATCGTTTTCTTTTGATAAAAAATAAAAATATCTAGGTAAATTTACTTAGACAAGTAATATATTTTGTCTAAGACAATATTGTTTAAAGAACTTCTAGATAATGCTCAACACTGCTAATAACTATGACAATAAATAGCTATAAATGTGTTCTTATTTTAATTTTTAGTATAACTTGAGAAAGATAAATAAACTCCTAAAAAATACAATAATTTAAGAACCTATAATACTAACAGTAAACAGTTGTAAAATGTAGAACTATTATAAGCAAGAGTGACTAGAGATGTACTATAATAATTATAGTCTATAGTTCTATACCCACGTGTTCGTCATATTATAGTAAAATTAGTTACAGGGACCTGGTATAGCTACTTAGTGTGAATAGTTGTAAATATTATATCAAAATATATTATGTAATAAATAATAATAATACAATAGTTAAATAAATTGAATTTATTTATGGTGGATTAGTGTTGAAATATGATTTTATATTCTATGACAGTCGATGAAAAAAAATAGGTTATACAAATATTTGACTATACTCCACTAAGAATTTGAATACTATAAGTACTATGAGTTATCTGTATTGTGGATAAAAATAAACAATATAGGTACGACATCATATTTATATAGGTATGATTTATTAATCAAACATGCACTTACATCATAATATCGCAAAATCGAAGTGTTAATACGAAAGACCTTTGCCATCCATCAATGATTATATTATTACCTACATATTGATTCATGAAAATTATACATTTATGAGTTGCAATTATTAGATGTATTTAATTTATTTAGATATACTCACGGTTTGTAGTTCGTATACCTACTCTTAACAGTTCTACTTGTGGCGCAGTAAATTATAAGGACATTATATGTAGGTAACTTACATTTAATTAAAATCGTATATATAGGTATATATTATAAGTATATAGGACGTATGTACGTTTGTATGTATAATTCATTTAAATTATAAGTTTTTCTTCTACATATGAATTATGCAAAATTAATAATTAATAAATGTTTAATTTTAACATAGGTGTTTACAGGTATACTATAGTTATAGACATATAGGTCCATAGGTCGTATCTGGTATCCGGTACATAGGTTCTTTAAAAAATATGTTATTAAATATTTAAATATAGCTACAATACTGAATGTGTAAAACAGTATAATATAATATAGAAAATCAATTAAGTTATTCAGATCAATTAGATGCATATTATTTTATAAATATTTAAAATATATTTCAGTTTTAAAATTAATTATTTCAATTACATTATAGTTGTACAGTTGTGTCAGTTTATAATTATCCTGCATCTACTATACATAATATACATATATATATATATATATATATATATATACCTAGTATATACCTGTTGGTATAAATTCATATGTCTTTATATCCCTATATTTCTTTGGTTTTACAATATCAATCTCTTTATAGATATTAAATCATTCTTTTTTCCAGACTTATGTCTGGTCATATTTATCTTTCTACCCATGTCTTTAATTGTATAATTTTAATTTTAATTCATATCCAACAATATTCATATGAAATTCACATTATTATCACATTCCCTTTCATTTTCTTTTTTTCAGCCAGAAAATCAAATTATTCAACTTTCTCTCTATTTCTGATTTATTGTGTTATGCTATTTATATTCTTGATTTTTCCCTTTTAAATTTAATTTAAATTAATAATTTTTCATTTTACAGTTTGGAGTTCTTTATTTAGTTTTGTAATAGTTTTGCAAATAGGTAATTATTAATTTGAAATTTTCTTGATTTTTTAATTTTTAAGAGAACGTCATTCGCTCGGTTTTTAAAGGGTTCTGTTTATAGGAAAATTAAAGAGAACTGAAAATTTAACGATTTAGAAATATTGAAATACGTTTTAAAAGTATTTTTAAGTAGTCCTAACTCATGATATTTAAAAATTTTTAAAAACATATAAAACTGCTTTTGTTCTATATACCTATAATAGACTTCTCTCAATAATAAAAGGGTTTTATTTTTTTAAAAGAAGGATGTCAAAACTATGTAACTGCAATTATTGTGCAGGATTGCGCTGTACGCATGTTTTTACATGACAAGATTACACGTACTACGTCTTCTTAAACGTAGATTATTTTTTGTATGAAAGAATTTGAAAAATACGATTAATAGGGGAGAAAGCACTTCGCTTGCCAGGCAACTGGTAGGATACTGAATGGTGAATATATTGGATTTGAAAGCAATGATAAATCATTTCTTTCGATGAAACGATTTTGAACGGACTTCAGTGTAATAATATACTACCGAAAACATTTAGAAAAAATAATAATGTACTTACATGTAATAGAAAAATATAACTCTGTGGAGATTTCAAGTTTTTAAATACATGATTTTGGAATAACCAAAACAATAAATAATATTGACGAAAAAATTTAAATTATTTATAATAGAAAAATGCCGACGTGGTATTTTTAATATTAAAATGTATTGACTTAATGAATTCCAATGGATATTTTATTATGGTGCGTTTAGTAGTTTTCTGTTACTTTTTTCCGTATTTTATGTTAAAAATATTATTTTATTATTTTGTGTGACAATTTATGGTAAAAGAGGAAGAACGTATACGACAAGACTTGTTATAACTTAGTTATACAAAAAATTGGGACTGATGATTTTCGAGATTTTTAATATAGTTGTACATTTAACTTTGTATTGATTTTTCATGTCTTAAAACACAAAATTATCTCTCTTAGGACTTAAAAACCTCAAAATCTATAATTGCTATATAAATAACCTAAAATTGCAAAAAAAAATAAATAAATAAATAAAAATTTCATTAACTAATTGACTAAAAAAACTATCACCGTCAATATAGCATATATATAGTATATATTATGTATAGTATGTGTATAGTGTATATAGGCAATATATTGTATATTTGGTGTACATTTAAAAATTTTACAATCATTATTTTCGGAACTACAAAGAAATAAGTAATAATCATAATCGATTTAGACGAAATAAACATTTTTCCGTGTTTATCGAAATTGTGAAAAATCGGAAAAGTACCTCTAAATTTTCTACCGAAAAATTAGATCACACGTACCGAACAAGAACTTGTTCACGGGTAAAAAAACTATCTCATTGTAAAATATGGTGAATCTAATCTATATATACGAATGTATTACCTATGGTTACATTCAAAATATCTCGGGTCAAAATACCTTTGTCAAAATATCTTCGGTAAAATATATCTGTCAACAACAAGATCTTATGTAATACTAATAATAAGTCATAAATATTATAAAGGCTTGTCAATAAAAGTCTATTTAAATTGTAATTAACTGTTTTAAAAAGTTAGAAGCGGCTTAAAACCGGTAACCGGTTATGAGAAGTAGGAAGTGGTTTTAAGCCAAGAAGCGGTTATCCTAAAAATTAGGAAGTGGTTTTTAACCGAGAAACGGTAACCACTTATTTTTTAAATATTCAAAGAATCGTTTCTCGATATATATGCATTCTCCAATTTTTTTGGCTCCTACCGGAGCTGATTACCGCTATTTTCGGAAGCGGTTTTAAGCCCTGGTTATAACTGATAAGACAGAGGTAATTTGTGGGTCAAAGTTGTACACGTTACCACAAAATCAATATTATGTACATCCAGTGTCTACCATGATTCTACCACCTTGATCGTGTTGGTATGGACATACCTATGACAAAATAACCCATTATTTATATACCGCTCAGCCGCTGTGCTATATTATCAGAATATATATTTTGTTGATTATTAAATGACAAAGTGCTATCTAATGGTACTTTAAAATCATTTAGTGACACAAGGTGTAGTTGTCAAATTGAAGTAATTCGTCCTGATTTAATACATTTTAATACTATACCTAGTTTTAACATTAGAAAAGATAAATGATACAGATGTTACCTATGGACCAAATGAGGATTCAATATTAAATAATATTTAAAAATTCAAGTTTGGTTTTTGCCTAAAATTAATAAAATTAATTCTTCAATTAACTAATAGATTTTTCTGCGTTAGATATTATGATTAATGACATAAAAACCAGATTTTTGAAAATAATTTAAGAACACTTAACGCTCTTCATAGTTGTTTAAGTACCAAAAATTACAAAAATAAAGACATTTTAGAAGTTAAAAATATTATTTAAATAAGGCGGAATTAAAATTATTTTCAAAAACGTGTTCATCAAATAACATTGATGAAAATTTTGAAAAATACCTAAATATTTTTTTCACAATATAATTATTTGTTACATTTGAAAAAATTTATATTTTCAAAAATTTTCCATCAATCCTAATAAGTTCTACTTCTAATGAACGATCTTTTTTGTCTCTCCGCTGTCTTAAAACATTTACTAGAAGTACAATAGGCCAAAAAAGACTATGTAATTTAGCTCTATTACATATCGAGAGAATTTTAAAAATTAGTTTTAATAAGCATGAAATATGTAAAAATATATTTTTAGATACTAAAAACTGTATTATTAAAATAGTAACTAATTTTAAAACAGTTACTGTTATACCTTACCTATCTTTGTAATTGACAAATAACTAAATATAGTAAGCTTACACATGAACATTATAGTGGAATCGTGTTTTAGAAATCACGACGATAGTAAAAATATGAACACATTATGCAATTTTTTGTGCTTTTATGCGTTGAAACATTGTAGCATTTAACACTATCGTTTATTTAGATATGCCCGAAATTAATAAGAAATTTTGAAAATTAATGTAAATAAATACGTCAACCGATGTTTCATGTAGGTACCGAATAAATAAAAACAAAAAGTAGAATAAATTGTAGAAAATAACTTTTGCTCCGAAAAATGTACATATTCAAAAAAAAAAAATATATAATGTATGCAAAAATATGCAAATTTTTTTTTGCCAAATTTGGCGTTGTTATAACTTGATACACATTTAAATCGTACTTTTTGGACCATTCTATAAAAATATGCAAATGCATTAAGTCTCGAGCCCTAGTCATGATGTATTTAATTTGAATTTTTAAAACATTTTAAATTATTTATTTTTTAATTTTATAATTAATTTTCATATTATTTTAATCACTTTTGTTATTTATATATTTATCATTTACCAGTTATTATTAATGTAAGTATATAGGGAAATGCAAAAATAAAATAGAATCATAATTTAATAAAAAAAATAAAGAATAAATAAATTCATACAAGATTAATTTTTAATTTTTATGGTGTTACCTCCCCCCTTCCTATATATTTGACTAAACTGTAATATAGTTCCCCCATAAAGTCTGCTTAAGTTACGCCCATAGTTATAATATTATCATTTCTGAACATGCAAGGATATGCGATACTTGGACGATGAAGAATGGAAGATATCCTACAATTTTAGTTGGTAAGTGAAAGTTGGGCATTTAATAATAAAATAACTTTTTTATACATATACCTAACGACTATCGTGGTTATAGAAATCGTTTATCTAAGTACTACCTATATTCAAACTTCGTCACTTCCGTTTTTAATTTTCTTATTTCATAATTTTTATCTCTAAAAGCAATCTGTGATTTGTATTTTGTACATAAAAAATAATAATAATAATTAATGTGTACACGTAATAAAAACAAATTATTCGGCATGCGTTCGATGTAAGTACAAATATCTGTATCTGCAATATAATTAACCTGCAGTTAGTAGGTATTTTATTAGTGATTATATATTGATTATATATGTATGTATAATCAATAGTATTAAAAAAATGACTGTAACACTCGAATTTGTTGTTAATCATTTATCAATAAATAGTTTAAATGCGTGAAATAGAATCTAATTTAATTTTTCTTAATATAAAAATATTTCTGTTGTGTAATGTATATTCTAAAATTCCTCAAATAACTCAATAGGTTAAATGCAAAAAAAAAAAAAACAAATACAAAGTATTTCATAACTCCAAAACTTGATAATACATGACATATTATGAGAAATATACGAGTTTTATTTATTACTTTACCTGTTGATATAAAATGTAATATTCGAGAATTAATAAAAAAACAGCCATTATAAAAAAAAGTCCTTACTATATTAATATATATGATTTTTTTTTTGTAACTGTTTATTAAATACTACCTTTTATAATAATGTAATAAATGTAATAAAAATAAATAGGTACACATTGTATACGTTTTATATTTTAAATAGATATTACCGTCGTTTTTGGTACACAGATTTTAATTCTGAAAAAAAGATTTGAATTCAGTAGGTAATAAAATTACTATAGATCGTAATCCGGTATCGTAGCCCTGAATAACATTTGGAAAGAGGTTTTCTGACTGATTAGCAATAAAAGGGTTATTCAATCATATGTACAATCATAAAGCTAAAAAAATTTATTTTGTATGGGGGGCGAAGAGGGTATTAAAACCTGCTAGGTTAGATTATTATTAAATTACAAACACTCCCCCAATGGGAGGTCACTTATCGTTGAAGTAATTTTTAATCTTTAATTCAATTTCAATCCATAATTTCAATTAAACAAAAAAAATTTTCAATAATATTATTATAATTATTTATTATGCTTTTATAATTATTTAAAAAACAATGATAAATGTTTTTTATGAGGTTTTTTGTACACTTTATAGTGCACATATAGAGGTTGGTCCTTAATTAAATTAGGAAATATCGTTGAGAAAAAGAGCGGAAAAAACCAATAATTTACGACCAATTTTTTTCTTCGAGAAACAGTTTCATTATACATATTATATCCCTATTGACATTATGTAGGTACTTTAAAATAAAATAATGGAAATGCAATTGTTTTTCTAGATAAATTTTTTTAAATTTATAATTTAACAAAATAATACATTTTTTATTTATTTTTTTGTTATGAAATGAAGCTCAAGTTTCAAAACTCAATATTTCGTTGTGCCGAACTATTTTTTGTTTTTCTTAATATTCGACATATCTATGACTGCACTATTTTTTATTGACGCCAAAATTAAAATAATATAATATATACTGTGCTCATTCATTATTAAGTCGTATGTCTACATTTTAATACGAGTACATAGTAATCGAATCATTGAAATAAGTATAATAATAAAAGCATATAAAAATGTTAAATAACAATTTAATTAACTATTTATCGTGTAAATAATATGGTACTCACGTAGGTATTGTGTTTACGAAAGTCGGTGCGCCGTGTACTGGATTTGATGCAACAAGTCGTAATGATCTGACTATTGGTCCCTCTAGGCTTTATAAACCATAGTCACAGCTGTTACGTGACGCAAGCGTCGAATCAGGAAACGCGAAAAAAAAAACCATTATTAATTATTATCTTAGTATACACTTTTCAGTAAGTTAACTGATAGTAATCACACTTATTGATACTTAAAAATATATTAAATAAATGTTATTGGTTATATTGTGGACTTCACGGGTGGTACAGAATATATGTCCTATAGTACAATATATACTTATATTTTAGCCGATTTACTTTAAATTCGTTTTATTGCAAAAGACACAGTTTATTGTTTCATATCAATAAATATACGATCAATTTTAAAAATTAAATAAATTATTAAGTTATAGAGTATATGAACACATTGCGTAGAGATAAATGATTGTGTGAAAATTTTATAACGCGTATATGATATAAATTTAATTAAACGAATGAAAGATATAAGATGAAATATAGTCATCAAACTATAATTGAATTAATTGCTAATAGTAATTTTTTTCCTTAGCTAAAATAGTTGTTACAATAATTCCATTTTAGTACAAAATCTATGCATTTATTATGAGTAAAAGTATTTTCGTATACAAAATGTATTATTTTTAATAACTATTAAAACTTACAACTATTGTATATAGTATTCCATATAGTAATCAAATTTAATTAAATTAATTATATTTTAAATAATACACGTTTTGAATAAAATTAAAAAAGGATAATATTCTCTCATAAACGTACAGGGACGTAACGAGGAAAGATTTTTTTTGGGATGGGGGGGGGGTGGGGTGAAAATGTGAAAAAAATAATATGATACTTCTCTTCAAAACATAAAAAAAGTAATTAATTTTTTTCTCATTATTTGCCGACTAAAATCCTAATAGTTTATAGTTTGCCGACTTAAAATTCCAAAAAAAAACTTCATTGCTGCATAATTCCCGACAAAATTCCAAAATATTTGCCGACTGAACTTATTTTTTCCTACTGCTTTCCAAAGTTGGGATTGTAAGACACTCCCCAACCCCAATCCAACTCGGGACAACCCTAATCATATATATCTACTTAAATTATAATTTACATAGTAATAATAAATATCTGTATGTTATTAACATTGATTATATATAAATAATATATATTTATATTGTGTTTTGGAGTTATAATTTATAATTATATTAAATAGTGGTTATTTAATTCTTATTTTAAATAATACCTACATTTAATATAAATATTAATAACTAATAGGTATACATGATTATGATTATAAGAATCATTTAAATGGGTTGTAATAAAAAAAAATCTTTTACCTATTTTTACTTTTAATAATATCCATATTTTTTTTCACATTATCGAATATAATTAAATAAATTATTGTGATTTCAAAATAATTACCTATTTTTTTTTAGTTATCTACACCGTGTAGATAGCTTAAAAAATAGGTAGACTCACGGGTATACTTATATGATTAAAATTTCAAAGACATACAGTACGAAATAAAACAATTAAATTTAAACAATTATAATTTTAAAAACTATTCGTAACGAAGCTTTACCCAAAAATATCATAGAAGTTTATAATTTGTTATCATAGTAGCATTTATTTAAAGTAAAAAAGTATAACATTTACTACATCTAAAATTGTTTACAAACAATAATACAGTTTTAAAAATATTTAAATAGGTACGTCATTATTTATTAACCAACATATTATTTTAAAATTTATAATTGAATACATAAAACTAAACCTCTTACTATATAAATAATAATTCAATTAAAATACCTAATAAAACAGTAAATATGTGTATCCACTTACATTCATAAATTTTATTGATGCATATACATGCTGGATTAGAAAATTAAAAATAAAAACTATTTCACAAAAAAATTTAATCGAATTCTATGTTTTCATTTACAAATATCATATTAAATTTACCATATTTTCACTTTGGTTAATTAATTTTAAATATAGATTATACATTTATAATTCATTACCTACATATAAATTGGTATATGATGTATAATTATTGATTTATTAAACAAATTACAAGATAGAAATGATTCAATTCGCAACATCATGACTATGAGCAATGACTAAATATTATTCACAGAAATACTACTAAAATAATTATAAATGTATAGAATTATTTTTAATATAACATTTACATAATATTATCATCATTGTATATAATAATATATTGTGAAGTGTATATAATTATATATTTTACGAAACTGACCTTAAAATTGACTACAAACAATTAGAATCCCATTACTATTCACCATAGGTATTATAGATAATGTTGTAATACATTTATTTTAAAATATATCATTATAAATAGTGACATCATTTATCATTTATTTAATATAAATAATGAATAGTGACTTTATAACAATTAATTAAAAATTTAATTACAATATGAATTACGATATGATTTAGAATATTGTAATGAACCTATAATAGATAAATGATTTATATTTTTTGTATGTATTTAAACGTTTTTAAGAATAATATTACACAATATGGTAATAACCCTCTTGAAATAAGTAATACAATTAATATAATACCTACTAGGTACCTACTATTTTATAATCATTAGGTTTATTGTTTATCAAAAAATAGTATAATGATTATATTGAAGAGCATAATCATGTATATACAGCGTGAGTCATTCGAGTTTTGTATAAATATCAGTTATCAAAAATTAAATTATTCGTTTGAGTAAATGATAAAATAGAAGCTATTAAGATTAAATTTTCATAATAAAAATGAACATATTAAATATTTACATTTACGTATCAGTATAATACAATTAAAGTTTGAGCAGAAAAAGTCATAAAATCTATTTGATTTGTGTAGGGTAGGTTGACATAATGACAAAATATCAAATTGTCAAACATTATAGTTTATATATACGGATAAGTACATACTTATTTTCGGTTAAATATTCATATTATGTTATTTATTTTACAGAAAAATTCAAACTTGTAATGTGTAATTTTTTATTAGAATGTATCTATTATGAACTAAGAGAATCTATAATATAGTAAGTATCTATAATATACTAGTATACCTATATTAACATACATAATATAATCTATCTATATATATATATATATATATATATTAATTAATTAATATATATATATATATATATATATTAGGTAGGTATATATTTTATATATTAGTACTTGGTATGTCTTATATTATATATATAACGTGATTTCTTTAGTTTTTTCAATTACTCATGTATATACATTATACAAGTAAAATACCAAGGGATTTGGACTACTACGGGAATGAAATTCTACTCAAAATTCAAATAGATCACTTTAGTAAACATTTAAATCTTTTATAAGTTGTATTATATTATTTTGAATTCAAAACCAACGAGAAAACATCGTGTTCAAAACCCGACTGTTTTAAAATTAAAAACATTTTTTTTTCAAGAAATTCGAGACTTATCAATATGTGTATAATAGAACATTAATATTTTATATTTAAGTCTTGTAATGGATGAGTCAACTTTTTTAAATACATATAAAGTACTTATTTTCAATGTACATACTTGAATTTCAATTTAATTAAAAAAATTGTATATTGTACCTATATTTATATTAGAAACTTTATTCTTAAAACAATAAAATATATTAAACACCAATATTTTTAATGAGTAACAATTATTGTTATCATTGTTGAGTATTATCTAAATAATTTTTCTAGATGAATAATGAAAAGTTATCTAAGCAATTATCTTAGATAAAAATATCACTTATCTAAATAAATTTATCTAGATATTTTTAATTTTCATTAAAGTAAAATTATATATTATAAAATACGAAATTTGCTTCTACTTCTTCTTCTCCTTCGCCTTCTCTCCCAACTATTTGGGGTCGGCCACAAAATTTGCTTCTACTTGGGTTCCATAATTTAAATAAATAATAATACGACGATATAATTTTAGTTTATAAAATATATAGTACATCTTTTCTCTATGAATATTTTTGGGTGTTGATATTTTTAAAATTTTCCTCATACTATTGCGTTTATCATCATATAAAATAGTAGTATATAATTTGTGTTTTCCTAAGACATACTCCGTTATCTCTATGTAATCTTTATACCTTCGATATAGACTATTATTAAAGAACTCCATAACTGACTTGTGTTGATACTAAATAATAACATTATACAATTTTTATAACATATTGCCTGAAACTTAAGTCGATAACAAAACATTATTGTCTTCGATAGTTATACACAAGCTAAGTTGATTGGTTGTTTTTTTGAAATAAAATATACTATCCTGTTTTTGGTTGAATAACAATTTTTAGTAAAATAATTATTCAAAAAATGTAGATATAGGTACATTTATTTTATTTAATTGTAAGTATTTTTAAGTATTTTAAGTAGTTTTAGGTTTTCATACAAAGTATAGGTATACAAAGTATAAGGTATACCACCTATCTATGCGTAGATTATTCACAATTGTTTATCCAATTAATATCAATAAATAAATAATAAATAATTCATTATTTTATAAAATAATACTAAACAAATTTGTCATACAATTAATGTTTTAATATTAAAATATTAGACTACAAAGAAATAATATTAAAAATTATAAAAAAAATGTTTACCTATTTTTTTTTACCTAGATAAAATGTGTTTATTTTTTTGTCTATTTATAGATAATATACATTTTTAATTTTTAACTATATTTTATCTTTATTTAGATAAATTTTTATCAATTATCTACATATCACCTTTATCTAAATACATTTTAAGTGATATCTATGCCCAACACTGATGGTTATTTAATATAATCATTTAAATACTAGGTAAAATCAAAAACAATAATTATTATTATTATTATTTTAGATTCCGAGCGTAGCGATGAATGCATTGTTTTTACAATGATGTGGTTTTTTTTTTGTTTATTTATTTTTTTATATATGTATACATTTTTTCGGGCAGAAGGAGTAAAATAAGAGTTTTCTGGTATAAAGGTTTTTGGTAGGAAATTCGTTCTAGTTAGTACTTTATAAAAGTCATTTTTTGATTTTCTAAGTAGTTTTCAAAAGCATAATGAAAAATTTTCTTGTTATAAATTTCAAAATAATGAATAAACTAGGGGTAGTCATGGTTTTTTTATTAATATTTATTAGTAATATAAATGCTAATAGTATCTAATATTCATAATATTATATACATTGAAGCATCGCTCAGAATCATTTTATGGAAAGAGATGATTTATCATTGTTTTCAAATTCAATACATTCACCACTAGTAGGTATCCTACATTCCTACTTAGTACTTCGACTCCCTACTGACCAGTTAACATAATAATTATATTTAGTTAATTATTATTATTATTATTTTATTTAGCTTAAGTTGAAAAATGTAATGATATAACTTAAGTTATTTTAATAATAAACTTGAACGTGTTTGTAGACAGAAAAAAATAACTTTCCAACACTTATACTACAATTGGGTATTCAAAATGAAGGTGCCAAAAAAAATATCAAAGGATTTGAAAATAAATTTTTGGTACATTTTTTATAGGACACCTAGGCTATTATAATTTACAGGAAAAACTAGCGGCACTAGATCTGATTGCCGCAGTTTTGACCAGTCGGAACATTGAACAAATCTCTTCTTGGATAATATTCTTAGATCTATTTTTTAATTATAAATAATTTTGGTTTGTTTAATCTTAATCTATATCTACATACAAAATATACTAATGTATTGTGGTTTTGAATGAGAATAGTACTTTTAAACTGTTTATTCGAATTTAATACTTAACAATAGAAAAAGTTCATATAATTGTTTATATCACGGCTTATAAAATTGACCGATTTGAACTTTCTTGTTTTTAACTTAAATGAGACTTATTTCCATTGTTATATTTTTTTATTTCGTGTTTATTTTTACAGTATTCTAAATCTAAAAATATATTTGAAAATTGAAATCATAAAATTAGTTGAAATCCGATCTATACAATGTTTTTTTCTTTCAAAAAAAAAAAATAAATAAAAATATATATAAATATAAATCCTACAACATTTTACCCTTTTTCCCGTTTGGTAAATTTGGTGATGAGAATTATATCAAATATATTATAATATATAAATTATATAGCCGACGACCCAATATGTGATTTAAATTGCCTATATTATGTTCCTTAATAAGTATCTGGAACCAAGTATCGGGTTTTAAATCTTTAAATATTATGATAGTATTATGCACAGGGGAGTCATTTATTTTTTTTTTTTTTGGGTATGCGGGCTTTTAAGGGTATTTTCAGTGTCCAATTGGATACCTTATAATGAAATATTCGACTCTCTGGGTATATCCTCTTAATTTCTAAAATATATTGATGTATATGTATATTGATGTATAACACCTACTGAAATATGTAAAATACTGACAAATAATGATTTATTCAGTAATTTATGACATGTCAATAATAATAATATCAAGTGATATTAAATTATATTGCCTAACCTCGAAAACTATTTATTCTGTGTACAATGTACATAAAAGTAATGGACATACCACACACCAACTTTACTGTTCTCATGGAGGCTTTAAACTATATTGTTTAAATACCTCCATGATTATAACACACGTTTGGGTGACTGAAAAACATTTTTAATGGTATATATTTATCATAACCACAGATTACACACAATATCTGTTATGACATTTTTTAAATGTTTAAATTTTCTATGTAATTTTCCTGTACTTACATAATCATTGCTTAAATGTGTGTCTTTAAATCATGTACATAATATGATTGAGAAATCGAAATATTACAAACCATACAATCGATGTACTTATTTTCTATAATATAAAAAAGTAATTTATTTGTTGCATATTAGTAATTATAGTGTAAATACGAATATAAGATGAATAAAAAAAGGGAATGGTTCAATATTATCTTTTATTTAAAACAAAATAAATAAATAAATAAATAAAAAATCAATACCGCGCATAAGCCAAAGTAGTAATAACGAGATAAGTGGTCTTGGAATTTTTCAACATTGGTATTTAAAGTAAATACCCTCCCTCCCCCGAATCCATTTTAGCTAAAACAGAAATGACACTTGGACACTCGGTGAATATTCACTATAAAATGCTTTGGTATCTAATGCAATATAAATAATTCATGATATATTCCGAACTATTGAAAATACGCTACTACGCTAGTATTATCTAACACGGCATTAAATAAGTAGGTGTACATTATATATTTTACTCTAATATTCAGCAGAATAATTGGTTTTTTATGAATTCTGTGATCTTATAATGATCACATGTTTCGCTTTTATCAAGCTGCATAGTGCATACGTGATACGACATATACTCAATATAATATATTTTAAAAACTAACAATCCACTCTTATAATATAGTTTTAACTATATAATGTATACATTGTCGTTATTACTATGCGTATGCTTTCAATTATATGACTAAACTTTAACTTCCATAATTGAAGCTCAGCTTGGCATTTTTTTTTTTCATTCTTTTGACCTTTTCATTTAAACAACTAGTCGTACAATTCTTTAAAAACCAACAATACCATTTTATTATTGATTTAAAAACTATATAATATTAATAATACCATTCAAGAGGGTTAGTGTACTATTATTTTTAGAATTATACTCTCCAAAATAATACGGTTTACTGAAAAAATAACTTTTCATCTGCAAAGCTTATGAAAGGAATGTAGTTCACAATACACTTTTTCGAGGAAAAGCGAAAACTTGTAAGACCTCGTTATTTCGTAACAGTAAGTTCTTGAAATTGATACCCAACGGTTAACACTACCAAAGTGATTCCTTGCCTGTGTGGCTGCCTGTTCAATAGCCATAAATAAGTAGATGTAACTACATGTATAAGGGAAAGGTCAAAGAACTTAGGTCAAACTTAGGACAGAGGAAAGAAATTTTTTCTAAAACATTTTGTTCAGCTATCTACATCACACATTCCTATATATTATATAATATATAAACATAGTTATATAGTTTAGTTAGGATAGACTTAAAAAATGATAACTTCAAGGGTAGTAAGAAATAATCTTTTCATATTTAAAAAACAATTTTTAATAAGCTCTTATGCTCGTGTCGCAGATATCAGATTGTGTAAGGAATTTTACGATTAAATTGAAAAAAAAAATATTAATAAACACATATAGGTACACTTTTTATTATTACACATCATATCAATCACTATATATAGACGATAATAAGCTCAACTATTATTCTTTTTTAAATATATATATATATATATATATGTAAGTAATTTGTTATTTTTTTAAAATGTTTATATTCTAATACATTTTTCAACATTATTAGATAAAAGCAATAACTAAAAACAAAAATAGATTTTAATAAAAGAGTCCCTAGTTTTTGTGTTTTTATCAAAAGGGTCCATAACCAAAAAATGATTAAAAACTTGTATGGGAATTAAGAGTATCAGGTATTATATATATATATATTTTATCGGCTATATAGGCAGGCTATAGCTATAGTGTATGTAAACTCTTACATAAATAACTTTATACCCGACAACAAAAATGAGTATCTTATGATATTATAGAAACATATGTTATAGTGTATTACCTATATCATGTACCTTAAAATATATCTTTAAGTATACCTTTAACTCCTCCTATAATTTTAAGGTCATTTTTATTTATGTCACCTACTTTTATACTTGCAAAGAATACTTTTATTTTGTATTCAGAATATTTATTCGGATAAATGATTAAAAAGTTATTCAGAGTACTTATTCGAATAATTTTCAAAAAATGCATAACATATTCCAAGTCATATATATTATATAATAATAATAATAATTATTATATTTCAACTAGACGTCCATGATATTATGTGGATAATTTTATATAATAATATAGTACTCAAATAAAAAAAAAGTATTTAAAATTTCAATACTATTCGAATAATAATATAATAATTATACAAATAACAAATTATTTGATTATAAGGAATAGGTATATTATTATTATTTATTGCAATGGTAGCGACGTCATATCATCGCAGATGGCAACAGCGTATAACGTACCTAGTCCTTAAAGCTTGGAATCTTTGTAATGGTTTTAGTAGGTGTTAATATTTTTAGGTTCCTATACAATTTAATTTTTCAAAGTGTAAAAAAGACTAGTGATAGGAAGTGATAAGTTACTATAAATTATATTTTTTACAAGAACCAAAGGGTATTCATACTAGAGCTATTGGCGTTTAAATCTAGAAGTTTTAATTAAACTTTTATTATTTTAACTGGTGTTTATTCTTGTTAATATTTTATTTATCATGTCTTTGATTGGTTTAAAACTGATACATTACACATAAAAGTGTGAATCCCATTTAAAATTATGTTACTATGTTACTATACATGTTGATTTTTAAAATATTTTAAATTTCGGTTCCAAGCCTTGGTGGCCTAGACCTAAATCCAATATTTGATAAGTTATTTGTGAAATAATAATATACACACATAAAAATCAAACACAGCTTGGTGGTCAGTAGACAGCAGTAAAAACATTCTGAGTGCGGTACATTCCGTACGCAGACATCAAAAGTTATTTCAAACATGCATATGATTAGGTTAGATTAGGTATAGAATAAGTGAGTACA
The DNA here is from genome assembly GCA_025469235.1 of Pemphigus obesinymphae. Classification (NCBI taxonomy): domain Eukaryota; kingdom Metazoa; phylum Arthropoda; class Insecta; order Hemiptera; family Aphididae; genus Pemphigus; species Pemphigus obesinymphae. The sequence goes on along the minus strand of JAIPRL010002070.1, from coordinate 6,395 downwards.
AATTGCATAACCAGACTTTTTAGGGTACTCCTTGTATTTTTATATTAATGAAAGAATCCTGTGTTGACAATACTAAAAATGTACTTATAATTTATTTACAACGATATTTTCATTATATTTACTGTACGTTTCAAAAATATGTATTTATATGCATTAATATGTATGTGGTTTACTTGCACCGGAATGTCTAGTTACGAGCTGCTATTGCCAAATTGCAATATTGCCATTGTCGTCAAACATAGCTTACTGAATAAACTCAATATCATATTAAGAATTTGTCTATCACCTATATTTGAATTTTGTAATCCCTTTTTCCAGAACTTAAATTCAAGTATGAAAAACTATTAGTAAGTGAGTGTTCGATGTGTAAGATTATATTGCATAATTATTGATTTATTTTCCATAGAAAAATACGTTAATGTTTTTCGAGAGTTTATACTTTTACCGTTCCTCAAATCAGGATTGTTTTGAAACATTTGAACCATTCTAATTATTCCATATCGTACCTGTACAATTGCTAGTTCAATGTCGTAGACGGTATTTTCTATACTAGACTACAACAACATAGTACTAATTTCGGGGGCTATTTCCACCCAAGTAGTAATTTTGGTTCAGCAATGGTTCAAAACCGATATATACCTAAATTTCCTTATCCACGCACCAACCGTTGTGAATTTTGAATAGGTATCGATTTTTAACTTTGGCGAACCGAGTTCATAGGTTGGAATGTGGACGGTTTTAAGGTTCATTTTTCGACGGTTTCATAAAAATTAAATTTAAGGAAAAACACAAAAAAATTGGTGAGCAGTCGGATTTGAACTTGTATACCAACAACTATCCTTATCCGCAGTAGCGTATTTAAAACTATTTCTAAGGAGAGGAGTCCAAAAAAATTGAAAACCTATAATTTATATAACCTTTATATATTTTATTATCTTTAGGGTCAAAATCACTTAGTTGACATACAAAGGACTGTTGGTCAATGAGAGGGGGGTTATATTGTCGGTGCACTTTTTTTGTAAATAATCTTTATTTAAAATATTTCATTTGAATTTAAAATTTAAAATTTTTTAGCCTTAAATGCACTTAATTTTGATATTTGTAAAATATTTTGCATCACATGGAAAATATATAATCATTAATCATAAATAAAAATTAGTGACAAAATAATTTTTCAACATTATATATTTTCTGTTCATATATTTTTCCTAAATTTCTCACAGTAATATATAGAAAAAATACTGTAGGTACAGTAAATGGTGGTATTATTTTTAGATAATTTTATGATATTTATTTAAAAAAAATAATATTTTAAGTTTAATATTTAGGCCTAAGTATACGTATACCTGACGAAAAGGTTAACAGTCTTTGACAGAACTACTACATAAATATACAGATTACAGAATGGGTCATATGAGTTGTAAAATATCTATAATATTAAAATATTAATTTGATATACTTTTAAGTTTGAATTTATTAATTTTCTTTACATTTTATAGTTTATTATTCCTTAGTTAAGTAATAAATGATAAAAGCACCTAAGCAACTACGTGATACGTCTTAGTAATAATAATAAAGTTCATCGAATTTTGATTACCAAAAACCCATACATTTATAAAATCATTAAAATGGTAAATACATTAATAGGAAACTCAAATCAAATTTTAAAACATTTATAATACAAAAAAAAAAAAAATATATATATATATGTGTAAATTATTATTAAAATCCTATTTTTATTTTTTTTAGTTTGAGTAAAATACTCTGTGAAATTTTCAAAACAGTATTTTGGGATTTATGAGGAAATAACCATTATTTTAACCCGTATTTTTCTATGCATTTTTCAAAAATTGACATATTACCTCTTCAAAGTAGGTACATTCTGATAAAATTGTGTACCAACAATAAGTACGCGTTAAAAAGTTAGATCATGACGTCAATGGTCGATAATTGCTCACAGAAAAATATAAAACAAATAAATATCACCGTAAAATTAAAAATATTTTGCGTCCACCGCTCGGAATCTAAAATGTAGTCATTATATTCATTTTCAGGTTATTCTTATTACTTTTTTCAGTAATTTTTCAGTGGTTGTTTAAAAATTATATCTACAAAAATTAATTATAGGTACGTATAATATTTATATCCAATATTTTTTAGTTCTGGTATACCCACTGACCGACCACGACGATGCGCGCGGCGTCTTGAATGTGTACAGGTGCTGCGGCGGCTACTATCTGAGCAATTTACCGACGGGCCACAATATTATAAGCTTATTCGTAAAAAACCTAAAATAGATCATAAAAAGAAATGATACATTTTGATGATTTTTTTTGCTTCTAGGGGGGAGGGAAGGTTAGAACCCGAGACCCTCTCCCTCCCATAAATACGGCACTGCTTATCCTTCAAAACACTAATATAGGTTATAGTAACTAAATCCTAAACCTAAACCGTTGGGACACCTTCCTATTTATAAGTTATAGTGTTTTAAAATATATATTTAACTACTATAGTCTATACAACACTTGAATATATAAATCTGTGTTCTATATTCCACAACATTCATAATAGTAAATTAGTAATCAATGTTAAAATTACATGATATTTAAATTAAGTTATTGTCGTTATATTAGAATATTTCAAATAATGATACTGAAGTTTAAAATATAATAATATCTGCGATTATACCTACAGATTTTTTTTTTGATTGGCTATTTAAATAATATAGGTACATGTAATAATGCGATATCTGGTATATTATGCAGTACCTATACTTATATATTATATACCCGTAGGTACATAATTATTTAAATTTGTCAATATTTTTAAGAGATAAATGCACTGACCGGAAAGCTAATATTTACGAATGGTATACGTGTCGATAATTATAATCGATTATACCTATAGGTCTATAATATATAATTTTAAAAATCGTTAAAGAACTAAACATCATTTTTTTTCTTCTTTTGACTAAAATAATTTGGATTTTATTGGTTTTTAATAGTTTTTATACTTTTTATAACTATATTAGATTACACATAAATAAACCTATGACCAATGTCCTATGGACCAGTTTTGAATTCCATGCGTATAAATTATTTCGGTAAAATGAAACAACCGGGAACCAAAACAATTTATTGTGTGATTATTTGTTGAATCAACAAACATACCATGAACAGTTTAGTCAAATGAACCGACTGGGAGCCCAAACTTATTTTTGCATTATAACTATTTAAAACTTTGAACGGTCCATGAACGGTTTAGTCATATGAACCGACCAGGAACTATATAATATATAATATGTTCAAATACGGTTCAAACTCGTCGTATGCACTTTGTATGCATCTCTCGGTCAAATGAACCGATCCCGCACCAACTAAATGTTACTCGGGCAATAATTTGGACAAAAAAACACATTGAAACGAAAATACACTTAATAGTTAAATCACTAGATTTCTCAATAAGAAATAAAAAAATAAATATGCTTTTACAAAAAATAAACAACAATTTTCTTTTTCAGTATGTATACAAATATTGGGTATGCATAAATTTATAATATATCTTGTATATATAGCAATAGCATTATAATATTTAGTATAGTACCTATTCAAACTTACTAGCTAACATGACAGCATACCATTTTATAAGATAATAGAAGTTTATTAACATTTTAAATTTGAATTTAATGTTAAACATTCATATTCAAACGACAATAATATACGTATTATATTATTATTTTGGCAAAATCGACTTACTTAATAGGTACTTAGTCTTTAATAATTTTTTGTAAATCAACATTTTCTCGTTTTTCAAATAAATAAATATATTATTATCATTGCTATTTATTTTAGTACCTATAAGTATAAAAGATAATATATTTTTGGTTTTGTCTGTAAATTTCATGAAATGGCTATAACTATTATATACTAATATTATTATATATACTTACATTTATATACCACAGAGTATATTTGTACATATAAAGTAGGTGGCACTAGATGAAGAATTAGTGCCACCCAGTGGTTGGTGGATGTGCCACGCAAATTATATTATCTTATAAGAATGATTTTTTTGTTATAGAACGGCAAATAATAAGAGAAAAAAATTATTAGAAATATTAATTTTTCATTTATTTACTATAAATGATTGTTTGGTATTTTCGCATAAAAATATGTAATATTATAAAAATATTATACATGATATATAATTATAGCCATGTTTATCAGTAATATTGATATAATAAGAAAACAACCTATTGTTATATTATAATATACTGTTGGTTTGTAATCGGGTGATTTATTATAAAAATTAAAAATAAACATTATCAATATTACGGTGGACGACAAGACCCATCTATATAATAATAATTATGGTATAAATAAATTTTAATGGTATTTTTAATCTTTGTATTTTATTTATACTGTATTGAAAATACAGTAATTTATTAATAATAATAATTTAAATTAATAATCAATAGGAACATAACAATTTTTAACTAGTATCCTAACAATCAGTGGCGAATTATTATATTGTTACAAATAACAAAATTAAATTAATAGAAGAAGAGTAGGTACCTATATAAATTAGCTACATACAAAATAACAATAAATAAAGAAAGTAATGGTTAGTATATCATATAGGCACAATAATTTTCACTATTAAATTAGTGTTTTTTTAGGTGTCTATATAAAATATTTATGCGGAACATATTAAACTTAAACAAAACAATTTTTCAGGAATTTTTATTGCTGACTACGTTTTGTAAGAATATTTCTACTTTCTAATTGAAAAAATTGTCATAATGGCTAAAAGAAAAAATGACTTTTTTATTTCTATGCCAAATAAAATTCGAAAAAGTATTCAGGATAATTCTGGAAATAGTCCTGATCGAGAGGAAAAACTTGTACAATCTACTAGCAATAGATGAATACAGTTGCAGAATCGCCACCTACAGAAAGTGCTAAATGGTATGAAGGATCAAAATTAGATACCTCTTGGTTACTTTAGACCTATTCTTGTCTTCATAAAGTTAAGCTGGGTAAACGCTTTGAAATAAAATGCACTACTTGTTTAACACATATTCAAGAAGCACAACAATTTTCTAAAAATGGTAAGGTTCCAATAGCTGATGGAGTACGGTGTGATAGCTCAGTCACATTAAAAAGTATTATTGATCATTTGAAAACTAGGGCTCATTGCGCAGCTGAAAACATTGCCAAAATGCAGCAAAAATGGACGACGCAATCTGACCAACGCCCATAGATAAAATGCCTTAAACCACACAATGCTGAAAAAGTAAAATTATTGATTGAACTTGCAATTGATGTTTATAATGACAGTCGTCAATTAACACTTTCTACGCATTCTTGGCCCTCTAGGGCATTATCTAAAATTCATGCTGATACACAAATAATATTTTACAAAGATGATGGACTAGCCTCTCAATTTACTCAATTAAAGCCTTCTGCTGAATTATTGCAATACCGAACCTCAGATATATATCGTGAAATGTTAAATATTGTTGGTACCTAGCTGTGTTGTGGAAAAAAGTTGTGGATAAACTGAAAACAACAGATTGTTTTTCTCTACAAGTCGATGGATCTGTAGAAAGTATGGAGTTGATAACAAATTTATCACAGCTTGATTTATGACAGAAAATAAAAAATTAACTTCAGCGTTCTTGGGAGAAAGTAAATCTAATAAGTGAGGTGCAGAAGATCTTCTAGATTCAGTAGTTAAAATTGTCTTTCAAGAACTTGGTATTGAAAATATAGTAAAAGAAAAATTAACTGCAGATATAACTATATACTGTACTGATGAGGAAAGTGCAAATACTGGTGTAAAAAGTCGATTATGGGTTCGCATGAGACGGTACTTGGAAAAAAGATATAATAAGTAGTAAGTACTGTGTTTTTGGTGCATTGCCCATCGGTCAGATTTGACAATATCTGATCTAGAGGCGACTGTTATGGAAGTGACACATTGGAAAATAAATTTGAAGGCTGTTGCCACTCTTTATCAAGGATCCACCGTACGACATGAAGAATTTCAAAAAATTATTCCATTCTTGTTTGTCGATTACTTCCGTGCATTTCACTTACGCAGTCTGGTACATGCGTTTTCCACCGCCCGGACTCAGATGCGATCCAAGCCAATACTATCTGCGAATCCATCCACCTGCAATACCGTTACGTAATACGCAGTGGTGGATTTGGGGAGGGACGCAGGGGGACGGAGCTACTCTTCATTTTTTTCATGTTGAACAGCGTACCCCTTAATTTAATTATGAAGGAACGCAAGGAACGCAACGTTTGTTTTAATTTTTATAATTTATAAAAAGTTTGAAATTACGAAAATGAATGTTTTTTGTTCTTATCACATAATTAGTTTTAAAT
>JAIPRL010002069.1:0-67017 GCA_025469235.1 Pemphigus obesinymphae | reverse complement strand
TTTAACTTCCTCGTGGCTATTCGCGTCTTCGTTGATATCTGCACCTAAATATTTAAAATTTCTCACCCTTTCAAAGGTGTGATCATTTACTTTTAAGGAGTCTGTTCTGTGATTTTGTCTAGACACTATCATATATTTCGTCTTTGTCTCATTAATTTTCAAGCCAATCTTTTTCCCCTCCTTCATTAAGATATCCGCTGTTTTTTTGAGTTCGTCATCTGAGTCATCAATCCAAGTTTAAAGCGATTAAAAGTACAGAGGGGTGTATTATTATGGAACCCGAAAAGAAGGCTGAAAGATGGAGAGAATATTTTATAGAGTTACTCAATAGTGATATACCAGCAAACCCTGTAGGGAAGACAGTATTTCAAAAAGCGGAACCTTTGACAGACGATATAACCCAGGATGAAACTGATAAAGCAATAGACAGCCTCAAAAATTGGAAGGCTCCCGTATCAGACAACATCCAAGCAGAGCTGATAAAATATAGTGGGAAAGAAATACGGCATTTTATATTTAAAGTCTGTCAAAAGACGTGGCGTGAAGAGCAGATGCCTAGAAGTTGGAAGGAGGCCATAATCATATCTCTACATAAGAAGGGTGACAAAACGGATTGTTCTAATTATAGAGGTATATCCCTGTTAAATACGGCATACAAAGTTTTTCCAAAGTGTTACTGAGCCGATTAATACCATATGCAGAAGAGTGCCTAGGTGAATACCAAAACAGGTTCCGCAAAGGAAAATCGACAGTGGAACAGCTTTCAATAATTGGACAAATCATTGAGAAAAAATATGAATATCGTCAGAATTTTTGGCAGATATTTGTCGATTTTTGAAAAGCATATGACAGCATTCATAGAGAGAGCCCGTACAATATTATGGAAGAATTTGGAATACCTAATAAGCTTATATCACTCACCAAAATGTGCATGGAAGGGACAAAATGCCAATAAGGGTAGATAGCATACTATCTGACGCCTTCACAGTAGAAACTGGCCTTAAACAAGGTGATGCACTATCTCCGCTACTGTTTAACTTAGCACTTGAAAAGGCGGTAAGAATGATGCAAATTGCAGGAAGTGGGGTAGCGGTCAATGAACATCGAGTACAGATTCTAGGTTTTGCGGATGATTTGAACATTCTTGGTGAATCACTAGAGGATGCTTTAGATCTAACGATGGCTCTCGAAAACGCCGCAGCAAAAGTAGGGTTACAGATTAATGTGGAAAAAACAAAAGTTTTAGAGATTCTCGACAGTGACCCACCGCAAGACATATTTGAATCAATAACTTTCGAAAAAGTGGAAGAATTCCAATACTTAGCGCTACTTAGTACAAAAAATGATTGGTCACGGGAGATAAGTGCGAGGATAGCAAAGGCAGAAAGAGCCTCTTTTGCACTGTCAAAATTCTTTAAGTCTAAATCGTTGTCTAAGAAGACAAAATTAAGGTTATACACCGCAATAACAAGGCCTACTCTCACTTATGGTTGCCAAATATGGACAACAAAAAGCGTGACGAAAAGAAGACTTAGAACCTTCGAAAACAAAATATGGAGAATGATATGTGGACCAGTCCGCGACGCAAGAACAAATGAGTGGAGAAGAAAGTTCAATAAGGAACTACAGGAAGAACTGGGCCTAGCACCAGTCACTAGTTATATAAAAGGATAAAGATTACAGTGGTTTGGGAAGAAGCGAAGAAGAAACCATTAGGGCAGTGATAAAATGGAAACCAGAAGGGAAGAGACCTAGAGGCAGATCAAAGAAGAGATGGCTTGACATAGTAGAAGAGGTTCTTAAAACGGTGGGAGTAAAAGAATGGAAGGAAATTATCCAAGATCGAGAGAAATGGAGGGACATAGTGTTGGCGGCAAAAACTCTAATAGAGTTATAAACACCAGTGATGATGATGATGATATAGTATATAGTATATAGTATACGATGAAAATCATTATGGTGAAGTCAGATTTAATCAGACCGACTTAGTTTGGAAGTTTTGGGCTTTTGAAGTTCACGAATTTACCATATAATATTCGTGCAGTGCTCAAATACGTCGACCATGTTGGTCGTTGAAATAACATGTTAAATTAAATACGGTTCAAGTGTACTATTTTCGGTAGCACATATAAACGGGACCGGGTCGCTGGCTCGCTTCGCACATTTGGACAGATAAATTTGAATATATCTCCCGATTCATACGTGACGTAGTATTCGAAATTAAATTACGTGTTAAATGAAAAGTATATATTGCATATTATTTTATGTATCGCCCCTAAATATTACCTACAATTATTATTTCATGATTTTATACAGTAGAAATAGAAAGGAAGATGAACTTAAGGCGAATATAAATCCACTTACCTTTGCTTAATCGAAGTTATGATCGGTCTACGTAGATATATCGTATGATTTACAACTTTCTCGACACGCGAATAGGACAGTCAGTGTAGAAAGGTATGAAGTGAGTTCGATGAATAGAAGGAATCAACTTCAAACTTAACTATCTCTATCAAGTGGGCACAGTACTGATCGATTTAAGTCGGACTTTGACGAAGCTAGATTGCCAAATGTCAGACATGAGATTATCTGATACTTTTCAAGCGTGAATTGTAACGGTTACTGTGTGAAATTGACGAAGACAAAAAGTAAATAAATTTGAAACGGACGAAATGTGGATATAGATAGGTTTTGGTTTGAAGCAAAACAAAGTAGATTTTATTATAATAACACGATGACGAAATAGTCGACAATGCACCTGGAGTAAGATGAAAAAACAGAGCCTCGTTATCTGTAGGGTTTGACCGTAGAGTATCACCAGTATACACACGTTCAATAGGCAAAAAGAAAGGTATATAAGCCGTGGGTGAAGTTGGCCCCCCCTACATTGTCGGATTGCCCTCGGACCGACGCCAATATTTTGCAAATAATTTGCAAATATTCGCAAATTGGTTTTCAGAATTTGCAAATCACTCCTAGCACCCGAAAACCGTGATTTGCAAAATATTGACGTTGATCCGGGATTGATAGGACCACGTGGGGTCGCTACGTGGACACTTTGAAGTTGGCCCCCCTGGCAATCAAATGCCATTTTAGGGTGCTAGGAGTGATTTGCAAATTCTGAAAATTAATTTGCAAATATTTGCAAATTATTTGCCAAATAATGGCGTCGGTCCTAGGTCGATCCGACAATGTGGGGGGGGGGGAAACTTCACGCACGTGTAGATCAGCCGTACTCTTGCTACATGATACCATGCATCATGCAGTAAGAATACTGACAGACAGAAATCAGATATACGTGTTGCGATTCCTTTTATTGGATTAATAAAAGTTGTTAGTTGGAAGTTGTTGGAAGACATATCCATCTACATGCAAATCTACTTGGTCATTTGCATCTCTTGAAACTACTAAGTATTTTATCTTTTCTTGATTGACTTTTAGTCCTATCAGTTCCGCTGCTTTTATTAGGTCCTTATTTCCACTTCATTTCGGGAACTACCAATTATCACTATATCATCTGCGTATGCCAATATGGTGTTCTATCCAAAGATTTCCATACTTTGTCTCACAAGAAGAGATCTAATTATTTTTTCTAATGCCAGATTGAAAAGTACGGGAGAGAGCAAATCTCCCTGTCTAAAGCTCGTTCTAACTTTAAAGCTTTCTGACAGATTATTTGATAATCTTATTTTACAGTATGTTCTGCTATTGCACTCTTTTATTAGCCTGATTAATTTGATTGGTATACCAAATTCCTCTATCCCTGCCCATAATTTTTCTCTGATAATACTGTCGTATGCTTGTTTGAAATCTATAAAGCAAAGATATACTTCTTTGCCATATTCATAGTGCTTTTCTAAAAGTTGTCTGATAATAAAAATGAGGGATGTGGTAGATTTTCCTCTCACAAAGCCACTTTGATAGTTCCCGATTATGTCGTTAGTATAGCTTTCCAACCTTCATAGGATTAACATCGATAAAACATTTTTGTAGGTGTTTAAGAGTGAGATTCCTCTATAGTTAGTTATTTCCATTGAGTGTCCTTTTTTATATATCGGGCATATGATTGCTGTTTTCCAATCGTTCGGGACTCTTTCATTTTACCATATTTCTTTAATCAGAAGCTAAATTTTCGAAATTAATTTTGGAGTGGTCGTTTTAATTAGTTCAGCATTGATATTGTCTTTCCCCGGTGCTTTGTTGTTTTTAAACGATTTAATGACACTTGTTATTTCTTAAAGATCTGGTTCTGGTATCTCTGGCTGCACGGAGTAGTAAATGATGTGCTCCTGATCCTCGCCATCTTCTTCAATAGTATTCAATAATTTCTCAAAGTCGTTCCGGAATTGTTCAATTATATTTGGCTATGTCATCCTTAATTATACAACATTTGGCTTTATAAAGCCTCCTTAAAAGATCTACATTTCTTGAAGAATAGCCGTGGATTCATCCTATATTCTTCTATGCTTTTTAATTTTTCTTTTTCATAATCTCTCTTTAAGCTTCTTAATTTCTTGCCTACTACTTTTCTGAGTTTCTGATATTCATCCACATTCTCAGGTGTTGGGTTTTGAAACATTATTTGTCTGGCTTTACTTCGCTTTTCTGTTATATCTCTGCATTCTTCATTAAATCACGGCTTATTTTTAGTTCCATAGTCTTTCTTAAATAGGGGAGCAGCGTTATTTAACGCTTCTTTAACGATCGTCCAGCCGTTTTCGGCATCAGTTTTGTGTGATTCAAGAATATTGTTTTTATTTTCTCTATATCTAGACGAGCTTTATTAGGCTTTATTCCTTTTTTTTTTTTTGGTTCCATTACCTTCACAGTTTTACTTTTAAAGAACTAAAAACTAGAAAGTGGTCAGTATCACCATCCGCTCCTCTGTAGCTTCTTACAGAATTTATGTTGGATTTAAATCTTTTGTCCATTACAACATGATCAATTTGGCTTTTATATTGACCATTTGGGGCTATCCAGGGGTCTTTATACATATCTTTTTATTGGAACTGGGTACTGTTTATTACCAATCCTTTATCTGTGCATAGGCTAATTATAACCTCACTGCGTTATTGTTACTTTCTTGGTATAAACTCACTTTGTCTATAATTGGTTTGAAAATACCCTTCCGCCCGACCTAAGCATTAAAATCCCTTATCACTATTCTTAAGTTATGTCTAGGGATATTGTCAAGTACTCCATCAAGTTCATTATACAATTGATCTTTGAGCTCACAGTTAGTAGTTTCCGTTGGAGCATAACAGTTGATGATTACTATATCATATGTTTTCCCGGTTAAAACTACATAACATATTCGGTTGTTAATTGGTTCAAATTTTTTTATTAGATTCAACAGAGGGGCTTCAATTATAAAGTCTACTCCGTTCTCGTGTTTCCCGTTGTTCTTTCCACTAAAGAAGACTGTCATATTTTTCGATTTAATATCGCCAGCCCTTGACCACCGAGTCTTCTGTACACCAACTATATCAACATTGTACTTGTTAATTGCTTTTATTACGCATTGTAGGGCTTCTGGCTAATACAAGGTTCTAATATTCCATGTTTCAAATCTCAAAATACCAGTATTTCCAAGTTTGTTATCCAAATTATCAATCTAAATCCGAGGCTTTGTGGTGTTTGGTTTCTTAACACAAGGACTGGTCGTTAGTTTGTCGCTTCAACCCCAACCTGGAGGGCCAGTAGACCTCTCGACCAATTAAGGTCGGGAGAGAATTGTTACTGCAGTACACAATAAGTGCACTGGGCGATGGGGGCGCCACTCCCTACGCCACTATAGTGTGGCAGATTAGAATCGAATATTCTAGAGAATGCCGCGGGATATTTAAATGAGAAATTGGTAGTGTATTCAAATTTGATATTTTTGGATTATTAGGATTTGGTGCATTGCCTATTATTAATTCATGTCCCATATATTTATTATGCATACATTGAAAATATTTATACACAAAGTATTTTTGAGTATTACATAATTATTGAAAAACTCAAATAGTATACGAATAAATATTATGATATCGTATCAAATAAATAACGTTATCAATTTCTGTAGTGAATATTTTCATTTTTCGATAACATAATCAGTATACCTACTTATTAAATATGGCTAAACGGATATTTTTAAATATAATATAATACAACATAATGTAGGTACATATATGTTATAAATTAGAAAATAGAAAAGAAGTAAGCGAATTTTTTTAGCAAAGAAAACTTTACTAAAGTAAATTTCTTTAATTAAAATAAAAAAAAGAAAGAATAAGAACTATACGTAATAGGTAGGTAGTAGCGGCTCGTGGGTGAAATATCTGATGGCGTACAACCAAAAAATACTACGGATTAATAACAAATATATTAACAATATATTATATTATGTTATTTTCTCTAAAATTTCGATATAATAGATAGGTACTGTAATAACGAACGTGATGTCATTCATTTTTTAAGAACATGCCTACATTCATATAAAACATAATTCAATTTACCTTATGCCCATATAATCTAGATTACCAACATATTATATTTTAGATATTTCCCTGAAATATCGTTGAAATTGCAAAATAACAAAAAAAAAAAAGGTCGTAAAAATTATGAAAATTTTGATGAAATTTCAGGAGGGGGGAGGAATACGGATATATGGGCACTCCCCTGTACATATACACCACTAAAAATACTCTCATTTACTTTCTTTGACGTGAGAGGTTTAAGAATGGTTAAAACACTGCGACGCGGCCTTATGCAGTTATGCCGAAATGATAAAATAATTTACTTTAAATATATTATGTATAGCTTATTAAAGGAATGATGAAGAATGTCGGGAGAGCAACCGTTTACAAGCGAGAGGTAGAGGTATATACACAGATGTAAATATATATAGGTTTCCCTAACCGACCTTATAGTTTGTTGAGGAGTAAAGGATCCAAGACGCTGCGAAAAGGGTGTACATTTTTTCGTCTTCGGGGAATTTATGAATTTTGTTACTTGGAAACCATCTTTGAAATATACGTTTGACACTCCATTTCATTTTTTGAGGTGAAAAAATGCTAACATTTTTGGAAGCACATTATAAGTGCACATAGTTACAACAGCCAAAGCGTATGTTCACCTCTACTGCAGAAATTCGCCGGGATATGGTATTTATTACCTTTATGCTGTGTATTCCATTGAGCTTTTAGATTTTTGTCGGCGGCTAGTTGATGCCGGAATATTGTGCCGAAAATGATTTCATCTGAAAAATCCCTCAAACACTGTTGCTGCACTGTTATTTTTCGATAAAAATAGAAATACTTACATTTGTACAGGATGTCCCAAGTTTTAACAGCCCTAGTAGTTTTCTCTAAAAATTTAATTTCCATTAAAAAAACACATTTCCCCTCCGAAAAAACCGGGGAAGCCGATATAGATTTTTTCTTTTTTTTTTTTGACGGAAAACGGAAACTCGCTTGTTTTAAGGGGATTGGAAATCGACAGGGCTTTTTTTTTTTATCAAAGTATACCTATTTTTGGCCACTGTACAGATCAACCTACAGTTATCTGATATAATATCCGAAAATAGATTTAAATTTGTTATAAAGTTTACTTGAAATCAACTTTGTCGTTTTTTTGAATTTAGACTAAAAATGTATATTTGTTGTATGGAATTTATAATTAAAATTAAAAAAAGCGAGAAAATTGATCTCAAAAAAATTGCGAAAAAATTCAAATCTATTTTCAGAAATTTCACCAAATTACTGGGTTAGAATTTGTATGATTGACAAAAGGTAGGTAAGTTTTGGACTTATGGTAAAAATAGTAACGAAATAAAATCTGTTCACGTCCTCGACCGTCGGTGATAAATTCATGGGTGTGTTACGTACGTGAGTGATAGTGATACGAGGCACAGAATAACAAGCCTTGCCCGTACGTATTTATTGAATTGCCTAAACTTAACTCCTTAGAAATAGATCGCTTCTAACCCCCTTATAACAGTTAGACTTTGGGAATAAACTCATGCCTAGAATATTATAATGAAACCGTAAAACCTATTTTGAGTTGTGTCGAAATTAGGCTTAATTAGGCCTATTTATTTATCTAGTTAGCTCAGTTTTTAATTTGTTGTAAAATTAATTTTATCACAAAATTGATCGATCTCAAAAACTCAATAGATTTTGATAAGTCACTAGATTTTTTCCGATTTCTGGACGACTCAACAATGAATATTCACAATTAGTTATTTTCTTAAATTGTTTTTATTTTTAACATTTATACCGTATTGGGTATACCTATTGTTGTTCGTAATATTTGTCCTGAAAGAGAAAAAAAACCGGGTGTGCGAAAGGGGGGATGATAAGGGTAACCGTTTTACGAGAAATGTCTTTTTTAAACATTTACATTTAAGTATTCTATAAGTAGGTTTTTTAAAAGTGTTTACCATCAAAAGATTTTTGTTTTTTAACTTGAAATATCCACGTCTCACCACTCTCACCTATATAAACAAGTATAACAGAAATAACAAGTTCACCCGGAATGCGTTTTGTTTTTAAAGGGTATATATATATATATAAGTAGTATATATTTTATCTCTCGAAAATTTATTTATTTATTACGTGAGGTTTATACAAAAAAACATTTCACATCAAACGTTTTTTGAACCTCATGTTAAATTGAATATAATGATCGAAAATTGTTTATTTAACATTTTTGAAATATCGATTAGGAAACTAACGTTATTAATATAGTTTATTATTTAAAAGCACTTATAAAGTTTGGACAATATAGGGTATGAAAGACGCGGGGATATAATTTTATACGCCACGAATTTACATTGTACTATATATATTTTCATAATTGGCTTATTTAAACTTTAAATCAGTGGCGGATTAAGCAATTTCATAAGTTTATTTATTATTTTTTTTTAAACCAATAAAATGCATAAAGAAATGTATTATTAATTAAATTATTATTTAAAAATAGGCATATAAAACGTAGGTAGACATAAAACATCAAAACATGAATTAAATAGGATTACATTATTAAAAAAGTTTCTGTCGACTTTTAAAGTTTGCAAATTTGTTAATTATATCTTGAAAGTCGATTGTTGACACTAATATTCCGATTCGATGCACAGGAGGGCCAGATGATTCAACCGATTAAACCGATTTGAAGTTAAATTGCTATACAGATTTTTATTATGATTAAAAAAAAAAAAAAAAGGATCATCTGGTAAAAACATAGAAGATATAATAACGAATTCAGAACTGTTTTTAAAATTGAATAAGTTTAACACCGTTAATTTATGAAAATGCCAAGACCATTTAACGTTTGAAAATCTATTGTCGAAGACCCTTAGAAGGTATTTTCGTTTGTTTTTTTATGGACATGTTTTTACTACTGAAAATCATTGACGTCTTCACTTCAGTTCATTCAGTTTAAGTCAGAAAATATTTTTAATTTTTCGTGGTTATACAATATGTTTTTGTTGAAGTTAAAATGTATTTTTTTTAAATCATTTTTTGAATTAAAGAATGAAAGTTTTAATGACTAGAAAATATGTAGATATGGTTATAAAGATTATGTCGTATTATTCGGCATTCGCGCTTTATTTACTAAATTCGTAACTCATGTTGAGAACGTGAAAGAAGGATTCAATCACTCGACGAACGATTTTTATTTGATTACTGATTCAATTTATTTACATTGGGTGTAAATTCATTTTTTATAAAATATTGTTTTTATAAAAGCCGACATACGTGAGCTCCAAACGCAAGTGAGCGCCTTTCAGTACACCGCTGCAACGAGAATTAATTTTGTTATATTATATCGAGTCGGTGGTCGGTCGTATCGCATACACTCACTCGCATATGCGCCCATTGGGGGGGGGGAAGGGTCTCAAGTGAGGGACATGTCTCCCCCTGAAGAATTTCAAAATCCATGTAAAACGAGATTTCTGTGAAAAATATGGGTAATTTATTTAAGATAATATCAGTATGAAAATATTATGTGATTAGATTCACCATTATGTGGACTTTGTAAATATATTTTATGTTTTGTTTCTTATCTGAGTTTGTAAAATAATTAATTAGAATTTTGAATGGATTCGGGGGATGAAATTTTATCAAACCATACGGACACAGCCTCTGGGAAATGTAAATATGTATCACATAGAATTCATTATGAAATACTTCAAATCTATAATGATGTTTTTCGAAACAATTGTAATGCAAAAAAATAAAAAATTATATTTAAAATCATATTTCTATAGAAATAAAAATTCAATCATAACCCAACTAATGGAAATTAAATCATAACATTCTTAGTTATCTAAATATTATATTAAAAACAATTTTAAGCATAAGTCAAATTTTCTATTCTTTGCGACTAAATGATTTGTTGGAAGGACCAAGTTTGTAAATGTAGAATTTGATCTGTATCCATGGACGATATGTGTTCAGATGAAGGACATAACCAGTAATTGGAATAATAATCCTCGGAACAATAATCTCCGAAAATGAGTTGGAATAATAATTCCCAAATTTTTGAAGCGGCTATAAGTCACGTGAATTTTGGGTTTAGAATATTATTTAGA
Organism: Pemphigus obesinymphae; assembly: GCA_025469235.1. Classification (NCBI taxonomy): domain Eukaryota; kingdom Metazoa; phylum Arthropoda; class Insecta; order Hemiptera; family Aphididae; genus Pemphigus; species Pemphigus obesinymphae. The sequence continues at coordinate 56,438 of JAIPRL010002069.1, read as the reverse complement.
CATCAAAATTAATTTTAAAAATGTATCTATTTGAATCCGGTATCAAAAATGAGTTGATATTTCAATTTTTAACCCTTTCGGTGCTCATGCAGTATACAATAACTTGCGTTTTTTTTTAATAGCTATTTTTGACACTGGATTATTCGAATAGGCACATTTTTTTTTATTAATTTTGATGTATCAACTATGGTCCTAAACTCAAAATTATCTGAATTACCCGTTAATTATAGATTTTTAAAATTTAAAACTGCTGTAACTCGATTGAAAGTTTGAATTTATGAACATGGCAACACACCAAAATTAAATTAAAAAATAATTATCTATTCGAATATATTGTTAAAAATAAAAATTACTATTTAAAAAAAATCAAGTTATTGTACACACGTGCACCAAAAGGGTTAAACATTTAAATAGTACAATCGCTGTGATTGTTCGTCCACCCCGTGGAGTGTCTTTGAAATTGATGTAGACACTGAGATCGGAGTACCCAGTCGATACTTACTCACTGTAAAGCAAAACGTGGATTCATCTCAGTCGTCTGCACCACTTGTTAACGCAAAACGAACCTGCTTCGGTGGACGGAGCTGAATTGCGTGAGCTACGTAGGGGTGGTCTAGAGTTGGGTCCTCCCAACAAGGACGAAGGTGAGTTTGAACCTTTCAACGGGCACACATATGGACTGGTTGTTGCACTGCAGCTTCATGTCGCTCTAACACTGAGTAGGGCTCTTCGTAGGGCTGTAATGGTGACTGGACGGTGTCTATACCCAAGAACACGTGGTTAACTTTATGTAATGCGATTGGTAAGGAAATTGTGCATCGTGTGTCGTGACTAGTGCCGGATGTGGGTCGTATTGGTTGATGGCATTGCGGAACGTCCTGATCAGTTTGGGTTTTTTGTATCTCCTGAGTTATTGGGTGTAACGATTCTTCAGGCAGCTGGAAGGACATACTGTACATTTGCTCAGCCGGAGTAGAATCTGTGTGTGTCTTGACGGTGTTATGTAAGGCCAGTAAAACTATTGGTAATTTAAGAGCCCACTGTGTGTAGGCCAGTTGTAGTGATACTTAATAAAGCGTAGTGTCGCACTGTGACCTCCATAAGACTAACCATGGAGTGTAGTGAAGAAGTTACGCAGGTGTACTCGCGGACCGCACATCCTGGCATGGCCTGTCCAGTAATCTACGTATGGTATGCCACCTAAGGTGACGTGTGGCTACAGGCGTAAAAAGTTCCTAGTGTTGTCGGACATGATGTCATGTAACTCGGGGTCAGCACTTTGGCTAATATTATTTTCTGCCTTGAGTGTGAACACGTGGATCAAGATTGTATGATCGGTACATAGTGTCGTGAAGTGGCCTTCAATGTGGTGAAGAAAATATCAGGTGTCTAGGTACGTAGCGAGAAGTTCTCGGTCGTAAGTACTGTACCGTGACTACCGTGACTGATAATTGTATCGAGAAAAACTAAAGAGGTTGCTACGTGTAGCCAGACCTTTGTTCTAGAATGGCATCAACTGTGGTGAAAGAAGCGTCTGAGCTTAGGTGGAGTAGACCGGCAGGTTCCGGACGTACTAGTTCGGTGGTGGCGGCCAATGTTCCAGGGCAGATGTGAAACGCGTGGCGTCAGCTTACTGGAGGGGTCCGTCTGGTATTTTAATCTGAGTGTCTCCTGTTCAGTGTGAGATGCAATCAGTACATCATCTATATAGATAGTGAAGTAAAAACTACGTGATATGTCGTTGATTACCCGCTGGAATGTTTGCGCAATGTTTCTGAGCCCGAACACATCACGGGAAATTCTAAAAGGCCAATGGTGTTGTTATGGTGGTCTTCGGTACGTCGGCTTTGGAAATCGGTACCTATTGGTAAGCTCGGCCTATATCCAGCTTGGTAGAGAGAATTCTACCTGTCATGTTTGACGTGAAGTTGTGTAGTTACGGTCGATCCCTATGAGTTACTTCATTTAACCTACGATAATCACCACAGGGTTGGTTGGTGTAATATTTTTTGGCCACCAATAGTCGAGGACTGGCCTAGGACTCAATGACGGTCTGCATATGTCTTTTTCGCGCATGTAGTCGAACTCAAGAAGTGCAATTTGACATTTTATCGGTGGAATTCAGTGCGGGCGGGCGAATAATAGTATTCCAGTTATTTGTTGTTCGTGGACGACGTTGTACAAACATTTCTCCGGCACTGGTGATTCAAATGTAACTTTAGGGAAGATTTGAAGCATGGATTTCCACTTTGATGACTGCGACACGGAAAGAGTAGTATAAATTGGTATCTCGGTTGTGGAAAATACCTTGACGGATTTCGGTCAATGCAATCGATGAGACGGTTTCGTAGAATATCGATGAGTAGGCTTAAATAATGTAAAAAATCGGTGCGATGATAGACTTGACTACGTTCGTTATTTCGAGAGATCAGGTAAATTTTCGTTAGAAACTTATGTCCAGATGAATGGTTTTTGGTCCAGAAGTGGCGATTCTGGTACCGTTCACGGCCGTCAACATGATGTCCGAGGCATGATGTGTGTTTCCAGTCGGTGGTATCACGGAAATCTCGGCACCGGAATCCATCAGGAAACTTTTCCCGGTGCAGACATTTTTGACGAACAAACGACGTGAGAGGCGGGCTACGGGAAGCATGGAGACTACCATCACCACTATCGATTTACCTACAGGAAAGTGCACGGTTCACTGAAATTTTTGGCGTCTTGCCCGTACCGATTATGATAGAAACACTGGGCGTTGTTCCGTGGGTGTGATGTAGAACGAGGACGATTTCTTTAATGGAATGATCGGTTTTGTGTTAAATTCGACTGCGACGTAGTGAGGGTGGCGATGGAAATGTCATTGGCGTCCATGACACGGTCGGCGCACTCTGCCAGATATTCTAGCGACTCGTCGAAGCCGGAAATTACCGTTAGAATATGCTGTGGCAGTTTTTGCAGCCAGAACTTTTTTAGAGCGGCGTTGCTGCCATCAGGAAGTACGCTTCGCATATCGCGAAGCACTTGCTATCATCCATGCTTCCTAGTTGGACAATCGTGCGGAAACCGGGTGGCTTACGGATTCGAGTACGCATTAATAAGTCGTTGTCTTACCAGAGAGTACTGGGTATCAGGACCGAGTAGGTCCGATATGACGCTGATGTCGTTTTCATCTAATGCACCGAGCAAGTGGTTTACTTTGACTAGATCTGATATTATGCCATTTGGCTAAAAGATTGCTTAGGGGTGTGCAAACCACTGTTGTGGTGAGTGTCGTTAGAACCCGGGTATACGCTGTGCTTGACCGTGACGATATCGGGCGACGGGAACGTCTAGTCAGTGAATCACAGGTCAGAAAATCGCACCAATTTGACGTAAAAGAGTGTTATAGGAAAGTGAATAAGGTTTAAACACTGTAATAAAATTAACGCGTGATAATAACCGAAAAGAGTACGAAAATTTATTAACACAATTTTTATATTTTATAATAAAATACGAGTCAGTCTTATAAGTTAGGCCGTGTAGCTGTGACGGGAGTCGATAAGATGGAAGCGCGGAGAAGGATATGTTAATGACGACTAGTGTTAGCGGTTGACAAGATCTAGTGAAGGGGATTGTATATTGCCACAAAGTATATGACTATCATGACTAAAGACTGGATTTTGCATAAAATGCATGATGCTATTTTATACATCAAATACATGCAGTCATTGAGTTTTAAATTTAAAATTTGGTTTCTCAATTGTATAGACATTTTATTATTTAGTATATTTTATTAAGGATATCATCTTTTTTTAGTTGTAAAAGTTTACACATTATTGTAGCTTATTTTTTTTTCATTAAAACTTTTTGTGTACCTATTATGTTTGCTTTAAATTATTTTTGTGTTTTGCTTTACTTTTTATCAATATGTTATAGGTACTAATACTAAATTTAAAGCTAAACAAAAATAATTAAATTTTATACTGTATATTTTGTACCTTTTCTTGTATATTTTTACCTTTATAAATGCATATTTGCATGTATATTTAATAACTATAAGTACACGAAAACCTTTATTCGCAACAGTGTTGTCACCATGTATCCCGAGAGTATGATAGTTGCCTTGTTTACACGATGACACCACCACGACATGAAATCATTCATGTTCGTTAAAAAATGGAACGCTTTCGTGAACGGGTTTCAAAGCCTTTTGAACGAATGCGTTCTTTTCAGACACTGTATATAATATTTATCATAATATTATATATACTATACGAGCCCAGTAAAATTAGGATTTCAGCTCGGAAAACTGTATACCGAGCTGAATTTTCGTATACAACATCTTTATAACTTGTATTGAGCGTAATGATACTCGTATATTTTGCCACTATAACATAATATATACATTATATACGTAATATACAGGTATACTAATATAGTATAATATACAATAATATATACAATATGTATATTAGTTACATAAATAAATCTATTCATTACCGTTTTGTTACCTGTTGAAATGCTATGTTTAAACTTTAAATTAATTAATAAACGACACACTTGTTGTCTGCAGTAGGTCGTACAATCATATATTTTGTTATCGCAGACGACGGCATGTCGTTGGGAACGCCATGCATTGATAAAATATAAACCTTCTCGGTCTCCATGAAAACAAGTAAGTATCCATTAGGGAAGTATAATCATTCACGGGCGATTCCAAGGACAAAAAATATCCTTTTTTTTTTTTTTTTTTTTTTTTTGGAGAGTAGGTATTTTGATAACGCCACTAGAAATCGTTTCCAGTGTATGGGAGTTTAGTCAGTAATCCATGTGTTTTCGCACTCGGTACGTGCTCTCAATTTTGTTGTGCGCTCTTTTATGTTCTAAGACAATGTGTGCTCAATTGTTATGAGCATAATTTCTATGTTATATGTTAACAAGTAATACGTTTTATAATACTGTCGAATCAAATATAATATAGTGTTTGAGTGATATTTCGTTCGTTGGTCTCAGATTTCAATAAATCCGAGGTACAATCATATAACGGAATTATAAAGTATTTTACTTTAGTTTTTTTTTTTTTTTTATAACTAATACCTGCGATTGTAATTTACCTTAAGAAAGAATAGGCCGGAATATTGTTGAAATAATAGACCTTTTGCCAGCCATTGGGTAAGTAAATATTTTAGTAAATGTACTGATTAGCATAATAACTGTGTATACTATTTTCAAATAAATTTAAACTTGGGGGATAAACATATGTATATTTATATTTTAATTATAATTATTAATTATAGGTAGGTACATATTAATATAATATATTATAAAACCGAATTATCTTTCGTACAATTCAAGATATAAATGTCCCGGAGGTGTATTTAGGAATATTTAATGTGGGAGGGGGGGATGTGAACTAGTGTTTCAATAACAAAACCCACGTTTTAGCCCCTTACACTCCCTTATGAATGGTGTAATTTTTTGGTACAAGAGGATACTTAAGGCTTATCACCTTCTTTGCTCATAATTAATGATTACATTGATAACACTGATAAATATATATATTATAAAAAAAAAAAAAAAATTATTAAAAAGAAAATGAGTAACAACCAGTTTTGACTGTAAGTCATCATCAGGTTACAAATGAATGTTCGTTTATTTATTAAGTACTTATAAAAGTTTCAAAAAAAAAAATTACAATATAAAAATCTGATAATATTATGTTATAATTATTACAATTATAAATAATACGGATTAATAAAAGATATATCTGTAATTTTACTCTTCATTTTCATTAAAAATTGGATCCAAAGCTCGTGTAAAGCTACTCTTTGCGGGCGAGTTTTACGCACTAAAACACAATTTTTTGTCCATTGTAGTGATTGGTTATAGTTCTATTAAGATTTTTAAAATTGATTTAAATTGGTTAACAACTTGTCTTTTAATCGAATTTTTTACTTTTTCAATATTTATTCTTATTTGAATAAATTTGCTTTATACAATTTAAAATTAATAAACATTTGTTGACCAAATATTTAAATGTTGGATATAAAAATTGAAAAAGTAAATAAATCCATTAAAAGTTAGTTAATTAATTAATTAAAATTTGTTTTCCAAATCTAAATAGGACTATGATAAATCGCTACTTACTACGGGGAAGTGGTGTGAAAATAATTTTAGAAATTAAGCTAATAATAGAAAAAAAAGAACGTTCATGCAAATGTCTCCAAAAATCGAGAAATCCTTTTGAAAAACAAAAAAAGGTTAATCTTATATTTCTTAAATAGTGATTACCACGTCACCACCCTCAAATCCGTATAGTGAGTTTTTACGTACGACTAATTTTGTACTAAAATTAGTCTTTAAACCTATTATTTTAACTTCTATAACATATAAATTTAAAAACTTAGAATTTCAATAAATACATCTAGAAATTGATAAAATTTTGTTTACAATTTTAGAATGTTAAAAAGTACTAAAATTCTCAAGTATACCAGGCGTAAGTCTTTACGGCCATTATTTTCGTAATTACGAGGAAATAACTCTACTTAATAGATTTTTATATATGAGTGTTTTTCGAATTTTTATATTTGTATGGTATTAAGTAACTAGTATTTTATACGTAAAAATATTAAAAATTAATAGGAAAATTGAAAAGTCTTTGCTTTGCTCAGAATCTTGGAGCCATTATTAATGATAATTTTTTGGTCGAGTAGTAATATATACGAATATTCGAAAAACCCAACTAAAAATTTCTGATGGGAAGTTTGTCAAAGGGGGGGGGGAATAAATTCGGTCGACCCCCTATAAATACGCCACTGAAATGGCCACACAAGGGTGCATACAAGAAGGGGGTCAGAGGAGACCATGCCAGTTTGAGCCAATGTTTGTATAGGGTGTATTTTAATAAATATTTTAAAAGTATTATTTTTTCAATAAAAAATCATTATTTATGTAAGTACCAAATAATAATAGTTTTAAATGTTGAATATTATATGATCTATTATTACAATTTGTCAGTCTCCGCAAAAATAATTATTATTGACAAATGCGAGTTCAAAATTGTGAACATGTTATAAAAGTAGTCAGTGGCGGTTCTTGATAAAAGCTGGGGGAGGGGAGCAAAAAATATTTTTCAATTTATATTTCATACATACACTTTACTTCTAGGTTTCTAAATATAAATGAAGACATCTTAAATCCCCGTTCAGGGCGATCCCGAGGGGGAGGGGGGTTTCTAGGGGAGCAGTCGACAAAATTAAGTTCAGTTGGTAAAATTAAGTTCATTCGGCAAATAGTAGAAAAAGTCGATGGCCTTTATTTTTTTGCTTATTCACGTTTTGAATGAAGTATTTTGGAATTTTGTTTTAAAGATAAGTATTATATTATTTTTTTAACATTTTCACCTCCCCCCTCCTTACGAAGAAAATCATTCTCCAGAACGGCCTTGTCTCCGATGTGTTTTGATCATTAATAATACATTTTCAACCAGAAGGAATGCTCCGATCTTTAAAAGTTTATCCTGTTTCCGGTAGGTAGCAAATTGCATCTAGTTGGTACTTTAAAAGGTCATTTTTCGATTTTCTCAATTTGTAAGTAAGGAAAAACGACCAAGAAATGATGGAAAAACGGAAAAAATATACGATTTCTTAAAATCGAGTTTTTTCATTGCTTCGATATTTCGAAAATAATGACTTTAAAATTTGGAAATTTACATCGAATATTTAGTTTAGTAATATATTGACGTTGATTAAATTTTTTTAAAATGTTTTTGGAAATTTTGGGCTATTTATAGACATTTTAGATTTTAAGGTTTCTAAGTCCTAAAAGAGTTAATTTTGGATTTCAAGACCTAAAACTTTTATACAACGTTAAATATACGTTACCCTAATTAAACTCAAAAAATCTCGAATATCCCTAGTTAAGATTTTATTTACAGTAATTTAAATTTTTCCAACAAATTTATCAACTTTGAGGTATTAATGCCAAATAGTTGGTAAAATGAGATTTTGAGACCTGAAAAAATTTAATATAACGTTAGCCGTTAACTAAATTTAAAATATCGACCGGAAAAAAATATTTTAGGTTTTGAGCGAAGCGAGGAATGTATTGGTTTTACAATAATGTATTTTTTTTATATCTGTACCCGAAAATTTCACTAGAAGGAGTACTTCGATCTTTACTATCTTACCCAGTTTCCAGGAGAAAATTGTATCAAGTTAGTATTTTAAAGAGGTCATTTTTCGATTTTCTCAATAGGTTTTTAATGCGCAAGGAAAAACCACTAAAAAAGGATGAAAGAATGGCAAAAATACGATTTTGTCAAATTGAAAATTTTTAATTTATTTGGATATCAAAAATGAGTAGATACAGAAAATTTTTCAACAATTATTTGTTATTTACCTCAATGCCAATGGTTTATACAAAACATTGTAATTATAAATGTTTATTTTGAATAATTTATTATAGACTATAGTCAGATTTATATTAAAATAATGCAACCAATAAAGATTTAAAAAAAAAGTCAAGGGGAAGGCGATCTACCTATCGCCCTCTCCCGTAAAACCGCCACTGAAAGTAGTGGTATTTGATAAGACAGGTTTACATATTATTCACATAAACTATATTGTGTATGTTATTTCTTATGATTTATATAAATATTCATACATACATACGTACATACATACGAATATATATATATTATATATATATAACTTATAAGTATTGTGTCCCTTCTAGGGCCGTACCGAAGAAAGATTTCTTTTTGAATGGGTGGGGGGGGGGAGAGGTGACAGTGTGAAAAAATAATAAATAATTCTCTTCAAAAACTTAAAATAAGCAAAAAAAAAAAAAAGTAATCAAATTTTTTCCCATTTTGCCGACTAAAATCCTAATAATTTATAGTTTGCCGACTAAAAATTCAGAAAAATACTTCATCGCTGTATAATTTTCCGACAAAATTCTAAAATACTTCATTGAAAACGTGAATAGCCAAAAAAAAAGCCATCAACTTTTTCTACTATTTGCCGACTGCTTTTCGAAGTTGGGGGGGGGGGTGAGAGTTTCGTTGGACTTTTTAAAAATAGAAATTAGAAATAATGGACTATTATAATAGTGATACCAGCATAGAAAACTTTGTAATATAATCGGCTTTTTTGGAACGCGACGGTTTACGGTAACCACAGAATACGCAATACTGCTGTGCAACTTAAGGTTCGTACCGGATGTTGTATTAAATAAGGGGCCTACACACGACCAGTTTATCTGTGCAAATAAAACCGCACAGTTTTGTGAACTGTATAGGTAGGTGTGTGGGCTATTTCAGTTTTCTCGTCAATTCTTTCAGTGAAAAATCTGTGCAAATTAGAGTCTTTCGTGCAGGCCAAGAGCTTGCGTAAAAATTTGCAAGAACTGCGCAGCAGTTATCTCGTTATCGCTCAGACATGACGTCACACGTAATAAACTGCGCAGTCAGACTGATCGTGTGTGTGTGGAACCTTTCAGAATCCTCGGGATCCGCACATGTTATTAGAAACGATATATTATCATCGTAATTATTAACGATTCCCACCGCACGTCCAGCCATCACGAAGTGATTATAATATTATCTGAAATCGTGATTTTAATCGTTATCAGTCAAATAACTGTCCTGTGGTATCATATCACAGAATATATGATTGAAAATACTATAAAAATTGCGTTCAAAGTTCCCGAGTCACTGTCGTCGATATTTAAAGGATTTTGTAGCAGTGTCGGACACCTGCGGTAACGCAATAGGTATTATCCATTATTTATTATACATATGAAATATATATATATATATCATTGAATTTTTTATGGAATTTTTACTGGGCGACAATCAAAAATTGATCAAAATATACCTATACACAAGGGTGACCGCATACATCCCGTTTTTGAGGATTAAGTCCCATTGTTCCAACAAACTTTAAACGGAACGCTTTTAGAATAATTAGAGTCCCGTTGTAGTTTATAATAAAACAGAAGTTTTTCTGTCGCATACCAATAACTTCATCTAATAAAAACTTGCTATATTTTAATTTCAGAAAATACTTTTTATGTCGTCATTCACCATATTATAGAAATAATGGTGTCCTTAAAATTGTGTAAATTTAATACAATTGTACATCCAAGTATATAGGTACTAATACTTGATTAATCATCAACAAGTATATTATTAAAACATGCCTTTACAACCATTCAGTTTCATACATTTGTCCACGATCATTCATTACCCAATTATTTCACATTGGTATATTTATATAATTAAAAAAATGTACGTCGCCCAGTTTTCAATAATAAAATCCACCGGGCTACATTTTTGTCGCCTAGTTTACTAGCTTAAAAAATGCACCGATATATATATATATACTATATAATGTCTTCTGGTGTACCTCAAGGTGATCATTTATCCCTTCGGATTTTACGTGATTTACGGATTTTCACAATTTCTGGCATTCGCTGATGATATGAAATTATTTCTTCAAATTAGTTCTATAAATAACTATCATTTTCTTCAAAATGACCGGAACGGACTAGTGACCCGGGCTGAGACCTTTGGTCTATCATTTAACGTTTCCAAATGTCATTCGACGTCATTCACTCGTATCAAAAACCCACCGAAATTTACATACTTCATTAATAATAAATCTATTTCATATTCTAATTCAGTCCGTCACTCTAAGTTTCATTCTTACTCCTACACTCAGTCCTAGGGCTGGGCGATAGTTTTTTTTTTTTTTTTAGCTTTGAGCCGATTGTTTTGGATCCTTCGATTATAATCGATTAATCGTCGAATCATCGATCGATCGATATATCAAATCATCGATTAATCTACTCGATTAAATCGTTATCAAATTATAATCAAATTTAAATTGATTATAATTTGATCATTATAAAAACAAATATCTAATAAATTAATTGACTGAGTTTTCAATAATGTCTGTGTTCATTCTAATGTGTATTCGCATGGAAGAATACCGTGTCCCCTCCATTCGTTATCGCTTGATATATTCCCGGGCCTTCGTCTTATCACCCCCAACTCTCGACATCGGCCTTGCGATTTTTGCTCACGTTTATTGACGCCATTGACGTCATATTCGCGTTCCCCGAACTTTTTGACGTTGGACTGACCCTTTCTTTGTCCTTGAATCGGGACCGTCTGACTTATATACACATTACACGTATATATACGCGTGTGCGTACCTATAAAATATAACTTAGTAAAAATATTCTGTTTTTCGTACTACACAGTACACATTATAATAGGTATATTTTTTTACTTTTAATGGCCTTTTTTATTTTCAATATTAATATTATCAGTGGCGTATTTTCAACTTTTATCTAGTGGAGGGTCCAAAAAAATATTGAAACCAATCATTTATTTTATAACATTCATGTATTTTACCATCATATTAGAGACAAAATCGCTTAGTTGACAGACAAATAAACACTGTCGTAGGACTGTCGGTAAAGGATGTTAGGAGATGCATAATCCGTGCACTATTTTGGTAAATAATACATATTCAAAATATTTAATTTGAATTTTGATCCCGTTTTTATCCCGTATTTTGCTTATTTACCGTTTTTATAAAATAAATTGGCAGAAAATTGAAAAATGACCTTTTTTTTTTTTTTATTTTGTTACCATTTCCAAACCGATTTATGAAAATTTTGGTAGAAAATTATTACGATATTCATTTTTTTTTTTTTTTATTATTGATGTCCCGTTTTTTAATTTTCAAAGAATGGTCACCCTAGTTATACCTAAAAATTGAATAAGGATCATAATAATATGATATAATTTTATATTTGTCAATGCGCGAAGGTCAATAATAATATTACACGGAAAGAACAAAAGGGCTAAGATAAATATAATAAAATAAATATTCTGGCATTTCTAATATGCAAGTTTTCATACATTTCAAATAATAATTTCATATTTATAAATTTCAATAAAATGAAGTTTTTGGAACCGTTATTAAGCCATTCTATAATTTGGGCTTCGGTTAAATTTTTCCTCCAGATAAAAGGGTTTTGGTTCTGGAGCTGGTTAATTTCGGTTCGGTTCCAGTCTCTGATTTATATTTTATACTACAGTTTAAAATAATCAATTTTAGTATTCATTACTTGAATTTAATCGTATTTTAAGCGGAACTAGAGATCTCCTCCTTTTAAAAATATATGGATACACTTGTAGTTTGCTTTTATTCAACTGTTAGATTATCATAAAATGTAATATACATATAATTATATAATCAGTGGTGTATACGCGGGTATACCGTATATTAATCGATGATTCGATATATCGATTAATCGATGTATCGTGAAGATTAATCGATTACAATTTTCTTTTAAAAAACATCGATTAATCGGAATAATCGCACAGCCCTACTCAGTCCTAACCTGTACATTGATAGCGCTTTCTGCGAGTCACTTAAAACTTTAGGTTTTATCAAGCGTGTAGTAAATGAGTTTAAATTGTCCACTCCTCTTAAGGCCTCTTTATACTGCGCTTTTGTCAGGCCTGTATTGGAGTATGGCTCAGTTCTCTGAGACCCTAATACAGCCACGTTTTCTTATCAGCTTGAACGAGTTCAACGTAAACTCTTGAAATTTGTCAGCTATAAACTTAAAATAGATTGCCCTGTTCATATTTACTCTCCTGTTTTATTCCATCTTCACTTAGATTCTCTTACTGACCGTAGACACGCAGCGAATTCAACTTTTATTTTAAATGTATTAAATGGAAAAATAGACTCTTCTACTCTATTATCGCAAATTTCATTTAAGGTACCTTATCGTTTCACACGTCAATGTGTCCCATTCCACATCCCACGGTTTCGTTCTTACCATGATAATAATAATCAACGACCCCGTCGCTGCACGGTACAAGCTAATCGGGACCATTCTTTTTTCATATTCTTAATTAATTTGTTTTCATTTCTCTATTGCCTATTTTCGTTCTCATTTTTTGTCTATTATTGTTATTATTGTGTTAATCTCATTTGAAGCCGTTTGGCGTTTATTATTTAAATAAATAAACAATGGGCAAGGTTATCCATATTTTATTTAAAGTGTATTATACACAATGATGCAAAAAACCAAAAACGATAGGACACGAAGTTTTCCCCCGTACAATATGCCGCATTTTCTTTACCGTCCCGCACAGTGTCGTCCAAGTGTCTGGGCCATTCGGTCGATTTCGGTCAATATTGCTCGGGTACGCCGCACTACGACAGTCGAAAATTGCTCCCCCCCCCCACAATATAACATTCGCCGATTTCTCCGACAAACGGACGTCATTCGGCTACATCATATCGGAAACACGAGACCGAAAACTTTACTACACTAATTGGAGTATTTTCCATGTTTTGCAATATTGCGTGTGGTACGAACGATCGGCGCAGTCGCCGCGGGGAATCCGCTAATAAACACTGAATAGATGAGGATCTCTGTCCGAGACGTACAACGATAATATATTACGTATGTATTAAAGGATCGCCGACGGGACACAAAGGACGTGCAAAAAAAAAAGTGTGTATTTTTCTCCCTCTCTCTCTCTCTGGCGCCGAACGAATTCGCTCCAATAAAAACCCAATCGAACGGCGCCCCTGCAAACCATTTAATGGTTTCCGCGATCGGCGGACGCGTATTGTTCATACGTCTCTGTATGATTGTTAAATTGGAAAACGGTACATTGTATTGTACGTGCATACGATATAATATTTCGTTTCCGATATCGTGGTCGGATAAAGGCATAAAACAGTTCTGTGGCCCTCGCGAACGTCCGGTTTATCGTCAATTTATGGCGTTTTGCGCGGGTAAAATGTAACGGTAATTTTTGTTTTTATTACGTCACGACACCGTATAGGTTCCTAACCTACGGCTGGGGGTGACCTAACCTAACCTACCCGGCCACGCGGTATACACCGAAATCGCCACTCGAAATATTTTGATTTCGACGAGGACCGTCGAATGCGGAAACAATCAAATACAGCGGGTATGGCGATAAAATCACGGAATATATGTGAACGGAACACCGAGAAATATCGCTCGGCACACGGGGTTTTTTTTTTTCGCAAACGGTTTTCCAATATACGTTGCATTGTAATTATACCTGCATTATAATAACACGGGGACGCGTTCGTCACAATTCGCGTGACAAAGTGAAACCGTATCACTTTTACTATCGAACATTGTCCATTAGCCAATCGCGCACGGCTCAATTACTGACGCACCACGTCCGCACGATAACGCGCATGGATAACGTAAATCTGAATATCGTCGCGTTTTCAAAGGGTCGGACATATTTCGGTCTATCTACGGTATTCGTTCCGATTCAACTTATTCTGCGATCCGTTTTGTTTTACAGAGCACACATCTTCAATCTGTTTTTTGAGGGTCCTGCAGCCTGCAGGTGATCTAAGTGATATTTCAATATTGTCTCTTATCGTCCAATATTGTTTCTTATCGTATATTATACCTACAGTCGCCGGATAACGCATCGTTTAACGTATTAACGTACATGTCTCTGGTCTCCATAATAATTATCATTATTAATATTGGACTATACACACTTCTTTGCTGTTTTGCCATCTATTTCGTTCGTCATTGACTTTCATATTTAATCAATTTCTATTTCTCTAAAGAATAATATGGAAGGCAAAATTGACATTCTAATGAAATTTGTTAACGATATGAAATTATCACAAAATAAACTTGTTACTTCAATTAATTCTCTATCGGATAAACTATCATTACCTAACTAGTAAGAAGGTCAACGAACTAACCATCCAGCTGAATACTCTATCATCTGACAACGATTCCTTTAAACTAAGAGTATCGACCATAGAAGAAAAAATAAAAGATTTAGATAATTTGGGATCAACTCCCAATGATATCATTAACAACAATTTAATTGCTGAATTAATAGATAGACAAAATAATGTTTTATTATTTAATCGTTCTGAATCATTTACTATTTCTAACAATTCTATGAATGAAGACACTGCTGTTAAAGATATTATCACAACTCATCTTTATCTCACGTCTTGGATCTCTTTCTTCTACTTCTAATAAGCCAAACCAATAAAATTATGGTTTTTGGATCAAAAAAAATCTTTTCTATCTGTGCATCACAAAATAAATTGAAGTCTCATCAACTATGGAAAGATCTAAGATTTTCATCTGACCAAACCAAATCTCAACGGGATTTCATGCTTCATCTTCGTAAAGAACTTTTACATCGTAAATCCAACGGGGAACTTGACCTGACCATTAAATACGTCAGAGGAACACCCATAATTAAAAAATCAAAAAACATGTAAAACCTCGCCCTATTAATTTTAATTCTTACTACCAAAATGTAAGGGGCTTAAATACCAAATTCAATCATTTAAAAAAATAACATACCTCTCTCTAACTTTTCAGTTATTGCTTTTTCTGAAACTTAGCTACATAATGATATTAATTTGTCTGAATTAGGTTTTCTTAACTATTCCATATTTAGATGTGATAGATCTATAGACTCTAGTTCATTATACAGAGGAAGGGGTGTTCTAATAGCAATTAATAAACAATTTATTTCTTCTTATTTAGATGTTGATACAGGATCCCTTGAACTATTATTCGTCACCATAAAAATAAACAACACTAGAAAATTAATTATAAGTTGTGTATACCTTCCCCCAAATTCAGATTCTTTTATGTATTTAGAATATTTTAAAATTATTGATAATGTAATTTTGTCCAACCCTAATTCTGATTTATTACTTCTCCGTGACTTCAATCTTAAATAAAAACTTAAACAAAACTTCATTAAATCTAAACTTAAATTTCTTTTCTTTTGAATCTATCTTTCTAGAAAATTTGGCCTTATTGAATCTTTTTAAATATGACACTATTCTCAATAATAAAAATGCCAGGCTTGATCTTGTATTATCAAATTTTTCATCTCTAGTTGTGACTCTAAATAATGATCATTGATAGCTATCATCCACCTTTAAATAAATTTAAATATAAATTGTATTATCACTAATTTTCTTCCATCCATCTCCTATTTTGAAGTAACCTATGATTGATCAAAAGGAGATTATAACTCCATCTTATCGTTCATAGGATGAATACAATAGAATAACTTTTTTGAAACAAGTAATGACTTAATTGTTCTTTTAAATGAATTTGACTTTATCCTATATTATTCTATAGATGCATTTATTCCAAAAAAAAGATACTTTAACTCAAAATTTCCTCTATGGATTTCTAAGGAATTGAGAACTTTTTTTTCATGCTACATTTTAAAATACTAAATTATAAACTGATTATTGGAAATTTTATACTCTTCGAACTGAATGTAAGAAACGTAGTAAATTTGATCATAATTGTTATTTAAAAAATACCCAATGCTCACTAAAATCTAATCCTACTCAATTTTGGTCTTTTATGAAAAATTCAAGATCATCTTCTGGTCTCCCCAATTGATTATCTCTTGAACATGAAACGGCTGATGCAGGTCAGATTATTGTTAATTTATTCAGCCGTTATTTTGTATTTATTTATAAAAAATTAACTATCCCGGTTAATGTTAATCATTCTTCAATAATTGAATCCCCAATTTCTATTAATATTGTGAAATTAAGCTTATTATCGTATTTCATGAATTAAATAGTTTAAATTATAAAACTTGTATTGGTCTTGATGGTCTTTCACCTATATTTCTACATGCCTGTAGATATATATATATATATATATATATATAATATTCTTTCTCCATCTATAACTTTTCTTTTTAACGCCTCTCTAAACAATAGCTCTTTTCCATCTATTTGGAAATCTAAATTTATTAACCCTATTTTAAAAAAGGGAGATAGCTTATTAATTTCAAATTACCGTCCTATATATCCTTAATTTCTATTCTTCTTAAAATATTCTCTAAAATATTAAATTCGAAACTCATACCAATTCTCAAAAATATTCTTCGGAAACATGGTTTTCGTACCAAAAAATGTACAATAACTAATTTAATCTTTTTTAAACAATTATTTTAAATTTCTTCTCTAATAACCAACAGATCGATGTAATATATACAGATTTTGAAAAACCTTTCGATAGAATTGACCATCAACTTCTAATACAAAAACTTGAGAAAATTGGCTTTGCTGATTCTCTATTATCATGGCTTAATTCCTTTTTAACTCAAAGATTCCAATTTGTTAAATATAAAATTTTCATTTCAAATTCTATTTCAGTAATTTCAGGAGTCCTTCAAGGAGATCACCTTTCACCACTATTATTAAATTTATTTACTAACGATATCGTTTTCTCTATCAATCATTCTAATATTCTATTATTAGCTGATGGCACTAAAATTTTCAAATGTGTTAAAAATATAGAAAATACCGAGCTTTTACAAAAAGGTATAAATAGTTTTGAAAATTGGTGTATTTTAAGTGGTATGTCTCGAAATATAAATAAATGTCAATGTATTTCTTTTTCCAGAAAACGTAGTAATATTTCTTTTAATTATAGTTTATCCAACCAATATATCTTTCGATCCTCTCAAGATCTGGAAGTAATCTTTGACACTAAACTTTTATTTAATATTCATATATTAACAATTAAGAAAAACGCTCTTTCCTTATTTTGTATGATTAAACGCAACTGGTTTAATTTTAATGATCCATTCACATTAAAATTTCTTTATACGTCCATTATTCGTTCTCAACTAGAATATGCTTCAATTATATGGGAGACATACAATATCGGCCATTGCGATCAAATTGAAGAAATTTAAAATAATGTACTTCGGTTTATTTGTCTTAAAAGTAATTTTTATAGACCACCTAATTCTGATTATGATAACATCCTCAAATATTTAAATTTACAATGTTTAAAAGATAGAACAAATCAATCATATTTCACATTTTTATACAAATTACTCAATACCTAATAATATCGATGACTTAGCTAAATTACGTTTAAAATAAATAATCGTAATATCCGAATAAAAAAATTTGTTTCATATTCCAAATTTTCCTCAAAACTATATGTCATGTTCACCTGTAATTAATATTTTATTGTCCATTGGAAATAAAATGAATAATGTAGATTTATTTAAATAACGTAATATTTGGATTGTGTATATAGTTTGTAAATTCATATTTTGTTGGTTGTTATTATTTTCTCTAGCTCTTTCTATATACATACTAATTAATTTGTTGGTTGTTGTTTTGTGTTATCATTATAATATAATTAATCATTATCACACAATCATATTGTATATTGGATTAATAATTGTCCGTTAAATAAATAAATAAATAAATATATAACTTCGCCATCATTGAACACTTTATAAACATAGTATCGTACAACTACTATGTGAAAATTATTGAAATTATAATTATAGTACTATAGTTCGTTTCTATATCATCCTATAAGAATATAAAGGTTGTAAAAATTTATAATTACTTTCCTGTAGTGACCAAATAAAAATCCAGGTCCCAGAACTCCTGCACGAGTTATCATCCCCAGGCTACAGTACTTATCTGCAGGCAATTGTAACTTTTGCATTTTATAGTGTACATGGGTACCTACTTAATGTCACGTCGTTTATATTAATTCTAACAAATCTACTATTTTAAAATTTTAGCTGAACTTAATAAACTCGTCTCAAGTTTCAAAAATGATAGGTCAAAAATGAGGAAGCCACATGTAGGTACACATGCGATTTTTATGGGGTTTTGTATAGGCAATTTTTATGAAATTTAAATAAAAATAACAATCTTATTATCTAAAAATGTTTAAGTAGGTACATTTTAAAAGTAATTTAAAAATTGATCTTTGTCAATACCACTTTTTATTGTTGTATATTCACGATATTTGTTAACAAAACCATTTTTTCAAGAAAAATGTGTTCTTGACTGTAGTTTTAATTAAAAAAATAAAATTTTGACACAATATTGAAGACAAAATTATCTGTGTGCAACCGTTGTTCTTATACCGTCTGTAAAAATCCTCCGACAAATGGTTTTTACAATATTAATAAATTTTTTCAAATTTTATACTTTTTTAAATGGAAGACAGTAGAGCACAGATAATTTTATCTACAATGTTGTATCGAAATTTGGTTTCTTAACTATAATTACAGGCCGAGAACAATTTTTTTTTTTTTATCGCAATACAGTTTTTTACGGAGTGGCGTCCTCTCAAGTACTCAAGTAAAATCCATTACGCCGAGAGTCAAACATGATAATATAAAGGCGATTATTCGCTATATAGGTACATTGTGTAGGTTAAACATTCTTGTCAAGTCTCAGAGATTTAAACGGTGAAATTAATAGGTAAAATTATATTTGATATTCAGGGCGATTACGACAAGTTCAATGAAATTCATTAAGGCCCACGGCAATAAATTACCTTGTGAAAATCAAATACGATAGATACACATACCTAAATATGTTCCCTGAGGTAACCAACTTGTTGATACGTCGACAAGGCGGAAATTCAGAGTTTGAACTCCGGAGTGAATTCTGCTGTACGACTGTATCGGGTGGACTTTAATATTGGGGCTGACATCGAAGGAAAAATCCTCAATTAAATCCATCAGGATAAAAACGTACAATATACATATTATGGGGTGGAAAAAAAATGCACGATTTCATTTTGTTTAATCCTTTTTGTTGATTACATTCAGTTTCAATAGTTTTGAAACTTTACTATACACGTTATATACGTGAATGTTATCCTTAACGTGTACCTATTCAAATTGACAACAGTACGTATACGTATATATATAATATATATATATGTACTTACGCGAAATGTGGTTTGCATATAATTTCCATTTGATCACCTTGGGATTTCCTGAAGGTTTACCTAATCAAACTTTGAATTTGTTGTCGGACTGTTAACTTTCCGAAAACTTTTATTGCTCTAAAACAGTTTTTAATAATATCGTACACACACACACAGAGACAAAACTATAACGTATGCTTATTTCGCAGTGAGGTAAAATACCGATATTTTATTAAATATAGTCACACACAGCCGGGTCGAAACAAATATCGGATAGGTTACATTTTAAAGTTCCGAGTGAAATGAACGGTATATAATACGTTTCACAATGTGACGTGTTTAGGTTTTTTTGGGTAAACATTTTTTCGATCGGTGAAAAAGTTTCGCGTTCGTAGCCGTCCTATAACACCGAACGGTCGGAAATCGAATTGCATTAAACCTTGGGCATTTAAGAGGATGTTACACTCACATTTGTTGTCTCTGTCTATCTAACAGATAATATAGCAAGATCACGCTACGCAGAATTGAAATTTTGGCGTTTAGATTAAATTTAGAGTATAAACACCAATTACAGAATTTAAAGCGAGGAATATTTTCGAGTGAACCACATGGGCATTTTGTAAAATATCGTCTGACGAAAAAGTTAAAGCTATTTAAAAATATCAAAAACTAAAAATGCCGTAACATTTTTTTCCGGCAATATTTTACAAAAAGCCCACGAGGTTCACTCGAAATTATTTTTCTCGTTAAATTTGATAATAGGTGTTTAAGCTCTAAATCTAACCAAAATGCCATAATTTCAATTTTGCGTTGCACAATTTTGCTATATTGCCAATTAGATGGACGGAGACAGAAAATGCGGGTATAGCATCCTCTTAAAGGCCATAGGCTTGAAAATGTGATACCGAAAAAAAATTATAAACGTGCATCGCGGCGATTAAATGCGTGTAGGTAAATATGCAGTTATAAAATTATACGAATGAATAGACTTTAAAAAAATGCATGTTTATGTTGAACTTGTGTGGTATATCATTACTTCGAGGGGATATAGACTTAGAATACGTAAACACGACAATAGTAATGATTAGTCGACAATCAATCAAAAGTTGGGTCATCATCCATTAGGCCATCGGACGGGATAGCTGTGTATTATTATTATTATTATTATTATTCTAGATTTTTAAAACAAAAATAAATCGTCGCGTTCAAAAAACGACTCGGAGCGAAGTTCGATTCAATATTATTTTCCGATTTATAAATATTTTTCGTTGCTTTTTGGTGGTTTTCCTTTACGCTTGAGAAAACCCCTGGGAAAATCGAAAAATGATCTATGTAAAGTACGTACTAACTAGAGTAAATTGCTATAGCTTCTAGAAGTGATAATCAATTTCATAAAAATGTACATTTGCCCAATTATTACACGCGCATAGTGTACCCATTATTACGTATTCCTTTTCAAAGAACAACTTGTGGAAATGTCTCGAGATAGTACCTACTCACGATT
Organism: Pemphigus obesinymphae; assembly: GCA_025469235.1. Taxonomy (NCBI): domain Eukaryota; kingdom Metazoa; phylum Arthropoda; class Insecta; order Hemiptera; family Aphididae; genus Pemphigus; species Pemphigus obesinymphae. Next base: position 35,146 of record JAIPRL010002069.1, on the reverse strand, counting down.
AACATCAGATCATCTTCCGGTTTCCCATACTTCGTAAGAAACAAAGTTCTTCTAAATTTTTCAAACCCAAAAACTATCAAACAAACTATCCACGATAAAGCAAGAGCTCTCTATTTCCAGACTTGGGCAGTATTCTGAATACAGTGTTTGGAATACTTTTTACAAGTATTTTGAATACAGTATTCCGAATACTTTATTATAAGGTTCGATCACATTTTTAAAAATTATTTCATTATTTTTCCGTCAGTGTAAATTATATTTGTGTATAATAATAATAATAATATTTTATAGTAGGTATATTATAATATTGTATTTTGTTTTCACAAAATATAAATATATTAGATATTGTTTTTTTGTGGGACAGTAATGTTATTTTCTAATTTGAAATATGTTGATTTAAATAACAATAATAATTTTTACTAATAAAATAAATAGTTTGAAAATATTATATTTATTGATATTATCTTATATTATAATAAATTTAGTAATATTACGGTAGTTAGTGATACGATATATTATTTAGGTATATAACATTAATTATTATAAAAAATAAAGATTGCATTAATAGTATGTCACTGAGAGTATAATGCTTTTTTACAAAAAAAAAAAAACAAAAAAAATTACCTATTCACTTATTACTTAAACGAATCGCACAGTATTAAAATTTGTATATAATTTATATAATTAATAGGTATAATAGGTGTGTATTATCGATCGTATTATTATATTCAATTACACGGGGGAAAAAAAAAAAAAACGATTAAATATAATAATATTATACTATTTTTGTTATTGAAATCTAGTAAAAAAAAAGTAGGTATTCTAAAAGTATTCGGAATACATTTTGTGAAGTATTTCGTATACTTAGAGAATACTATTATCATAAATAGCATTCGGAATATTTATTCGAAATACTTTTGAAAAGTATTTTACGCAAGTCTGTGTATTTATGTTTTCCACAGAACTCGTATTCGAAATATATCCATATTGGAGAACTCGGTCGCAAACCGAGCGACCATATACAATAGGTTAACAATGGTCTTGTAGCCGTCCCTAAAGCATGCAAAGCGAGAGAGTGTAAAGGTTTTTACTCCAAAACTTCTACACGATTCCTCCGATCTAAAATCGTGTACCTATAGGTACAACACAAAAAACGAACGATTAAAAAAATACAAAACATACGTTATTTGTAAGACCAATAATAAAAAACACGGTCCTCCAATTCATTCCGTAGGTATTTTATCGTAGACACCCATATTTAATTTTGGTACTTTACCTACGGTTTTGTCACGTCAGACGGATTTTAAACACGACGTAAAAAATACGTACACGCTACTCAAATGCCGAACGTTTCGGACCAGAATAATATACGAGGTCGGTCGGGGGGCCTCGGGGTTGGGCCGCGAGCGTCTTCGGTAGTTCGCCGCTATACATAGACCGTATATGCATACTTTAAAAATCGGAGGTCGTTACAAAAAAAAAAAAAAAAATACACATATATTTTAATCAATATAACGTGTATATTACACGGGATCGAAAAAGTTATAATACAGTGTAAATATGTTTCCGTCGTATTTTGTAAAAGGAAAGCGTATGTGTTGAAAACTTTTCGAAAAGGAAAAGTTAGTAAATCACTATATATATATATGTGTGTATATACAGAACGTAGATATAGATATATTATAAAATATACCACAGTAGCGTGTTTAGAGGAGCATCGAGGATGATATATTGTCTTTTACAACAACTTTTTACTTTTTCGCCGTGGCTTGTACGTTTTTGTAATACACTAAAACACTTTTAGAAAAACGCGTTTATAAACGGTAAATATGATCCGAAAGTTAATACAGGCACTCACGCCTCGACGAACAAACGCCGTACAAATATTTTTAAACAACATTTATTTCGGCCATTTAATTTTCAATACTGCGGTGGTCAGAGGTACCTATAGATTAGAATATAAACAAATCGTCTAATAATCGTGGAATAAAAAAAAAAAAAAAACAAAAAACACTAAACTTATCAGCCGTAACTATTTATTATTTATTGTATTCGATAATATTACATTTCATACTTTAAGAGGATGTCAGCGCAAACGATTTTCAACGAAAAACGCATGTTGGCATTTCTCATTTTTATATATATTTACAAATGTCTTAGGAATATGAAACGGAGCTTTTTTACGATATTTTAATTTTTTTAAGACTTATTAAAAAATGTTGATTTTTTAACAATTCAAAAAACATGTTTAAATAGGTACACATATCGGAAAACGACTCCGTAGAGCACTAGATAATTTTGTTTTTAACGATTCGTTTTTTGTTCCACGTTTCAAGATATTTGTGATTTGTTATAAATGAGAAATGCGAAATTATAATATTTTCAATAAAATGTTATTGATTCATAAAAAAACAACCATAATACAAAAGTGATATAATAATAGGACCGATTATTAGTCATTTTAAATATGCATGTAAACATTTTTCAATTGTGAGATTAGGAATTTTTCTTGAAATTTTCTAAAAATCGCCGATCTAGAACCCATTAAAAAATGGCCGCGCTGACATCCTCTTAACCCCTCTCGTCAAAACTGTCCACGTGCGAAACCGGATAGTAATTCAGCTACCTATGTTAAATAAACACGTTCAATAGCTATGTGTGTCATACATGGAGGGTTCTATGAAAACGTCTACACGAGATAAATGAATAAAAAAAATTCAATTTTTTTGTTTGCGTTAAGAATTTCGATTAAAATATGACGTATATAACGGAACTCGCGAAAAATGCGAATACTAATGCGTTCCGCCCACAACATGCGGTTGATTCAATAGTAAAAAGTCAGGTTAATGTAATGAACACTCAAACCGTACAGTTACGGCAGTTAATTAATGGGAGAAATAATCAATTATACAGGGTGGAGTGAAAAAGTGACAAAAAAAAAACAAAATATGAACCTTTCAACTTGAACTATTGACTTTTTAACGAGCTGTATATCATCTCAGTCATCTTGGAGCTAAACGCCGTGTATTTCGCAACAATAACGTTATTATTTTTAGTTTCGAATTTAATAAATTATCCTACGCGTATACCTATAATATGTTTTATGGATTCCCGTTTCCGTCATAGAATGTTTTGCACACGGGCAATAATGTATTATTTGCGCATAAAGTTTCGTCAAGTTTGGAGTGTCTATCTGTGTACGTTATTTTGTGCCGGTACGTGTTGTCCATACCTAATAATAAATTATATTGATAGACGATAGCTGATATTGTACGCGTCTTGTAAATCCCAATAGATTGTGTACACGAACAGATATAATATATGTACAGTGCGTATATACATGCGTATCCGAAGGTCTGTATATATTTTTCTATAGAAAACTGCCACAGTCCGAATCGCCAAGGGTTCCCGAAAGGGTGTCGTCGGTGGACACGTATATATTTGTGGGAGGCAACGGCGAACGGAATATTATTTATCTTTTTCGTTTTTGACGGAAACGTGTCTTACGCCACAAAACGGAGTGATTTTTATTTCCCTCCCCCCCCCCCCCATTGCACATCAAATTTTACGGATATACGACAATAGATATAGCGGACAATCGATCGCGCGACAATTGACCGCTTGTGACAATTGACCGCTTGCGACAGTTGGTAGTGTCATAAAAAAAAAATAAAATAAAGACCCAATTATGTTATTATTGTTTATAATATTTACTATAGAAGTTTATAGTGCATATTTTTTTGCGTATTTAGTAATTTTTTTTAGTTTAAAGTGCATATTTTTTAATTTTACAATTTTTTTAGAGCATATTTGATGATAAATGATAATATAATTTCAAAATTCGCAAATTTCAAATACTTAGTTGATATAATATTTGATAATTTGTAGGCACATCAAATTCATTTTAAAATAACCTATCAATATTAACTCTGGGCTTTACTATTTATTGTTTTATGTATAAGCGTATATAGAGCATAAAGTTCCCAGTCCTAATTATTATAATTTTTGAATTTTTAACTACCAATTGTCGCATGCGGTCAATTGTCGCGCGATCAATTGTCCGCTATCTATTGACGGGACACCTCAAATTACGTCTCCCATTTCGGGGGGGGGGGGTGATTTTAACGTTTGAAATAAAAGCAAAAATATTCGGAACTTTTCGAACCCTCATACATTTATGAATGTTTATGTACGAGTGTCCACTTATTTACATCCCTTAACGGTTTTTTTTTTTTTTACATTCTATTAATTTATGATCATCACACGTACAAGTAATGGTACATTACTTCCAAAATCCCTCTACGTATACCCATAAATAAACGTATATACGTTTTCAAGTTAATTTGTAAAATTAACAAAATCGTTACCGTTAAGTGATCAAATCAATCATTTATTTAATTTTTTTTATTGAAATTAATTTTAGTTTTCAGTATACTGGGTGCCAATTCCTAATGGGTTCTGTATAGATGAAAATAAAAAAAACAAAAATTCCACAATTATTGAAAAATATTCAATTACATTTTAAAAATATATATTTACAAGTAGTTCCCCGTTTGTATTTAAAATTTTTTTTATTATTGTTGTTTATTCTTTTATCAATATATCTATTACTTTCTCGTTTTTATCAACTTGAAAATATCGTAGAAAGATGTAACAAAAAATATATTATTAAAATAACATTATCTATATAGTGTTCTACATAGCCGTTTTTCAATACGTGCGTTTTAGAAGTAGATAAAATATCAACTTTTAAATTAAATTCAAAGTTCAAATTTTTTTTGTCACTTCATTATTGTTATTATAAATAACGTATGATAAAACGGGACGAGTTAAATCGAAGTAATAAAAAAAAATGCATTTTAAATTTTAAATTTCAATATTTTATTGTAAAGTATTTGAATGTAATGTAATTACCTATTCAAAAACATTCAGACATTTCATTTGATTTTAATATATATTTATTATGCGTAGCACATAGATACAAGTAGGTATACGGTGTACACGACAACAACGTACCTACAAAATGGTATGAAAAACGAAAACCACCGTCCGAAACGATAACATATTAGCTCTGTTCGTTTTGAAAAAAAAGCGTGCACTAATTATTATTGGTGTAGTGTTTGGGTCAAGTGCAAGGGGTGTGGTCTGCATGTGTGGTATTTCAAAACAAACGTTTTTGGTGTAGTTTAATCAACGGATGACTATTTCTGTTGATAGTAGAATCGATCACAGTTTATATAAAATATTATAATAGTAAAAATAATGGATAGGATGATGATCATTGAGTTTTGTGATTCTTCCGACGATGAAATCAAATTAAAACTATGATTAATAATACATAAGTCACGAATGACTAAAACTTTAAAAAACAGATGAAAGCACAGAATTATTTTATTCCGTGATGAAAGCACGGTTGTTGTACACACCATTGCTGTTGTAATTTGAATATTTGTTCGACAGTTAAATCAACTAAACTGATAACAAATGTGATAACGGCCAAAACCAAAAATTAGATATGACACCTGATCTGTGTGAAAATAGTGTACACTATTTATCAAAACGAACAAACCCATAGGTGTGTGGGTGTGTGTGTGATAACAGAGGAGACAAGAGGATAGGAGATGAGGATTAGGGTGACCGATCCCATATCGTTGCGAGAGAAGACGGAGTAAAAGAATATTTGGATACGCGTCATAGTAAATCAAATTAAAAGAAGATAAAATTATTATTATTTTCAATAATATTTACTAATAAAATTAAATATTTTATAATTATCTTTTAAATAAAAGATTCATCATATTTTTATGATAAAGTTCAGTGATCCTATAGAATAATTATGCGAACATAATGCATACAGTTATCATTTATAATATAATATTTTAAATCATTAGATTTATTTATAGAGGAAGTCACGTAGATTAAATATTATAAAACTGCTAATATTGAATTATAATCACAATACTTGTATATTATAACTATGCAATTTGTATATATAAATATTAACTTGAATTTTTATATTAATATATAGAATTTCTTATTTTTCTTCTTCTTCTACTCCATCGTCTTTTCTCGAAACTATATAAATTCTTCAGATAATTCAAAAAGAAATTATCTAATTGATCACAGAATACACGAATGTCGTCTTCCCCCGCCCAAGTTTTAATTTCTTCGTCCAATATCATTGATTTGTTTACAGTACCAATAAATTAATTTACATAATAAACAGCGCCTTTACAATTTCTGTATGCATGCAATTTCATCTCTTTGATATACGGTGTTGATACATCTCTTTATTCTGTATTAAACTGGTATGTTTCACTTAAAATTGTTTTCACCAACTGATCATCTAAATCTTTTGGGATTACACTTTGAATATTAGTAACCAATTGTGTTTTATCTTTCGATTCAATTAATTTAATTATTGGTTCAACATTTTGATAACGGATATAAATACCCGATGAAAGCAGACACTTGTAAAATATTTCCGATGCAGTGCCGTATCAAACTATAGTTTTCTCCGAATCTACTAATTCGAAATTTCCTTTTTTCGTGTGTTCAAAAAACAAAACAATGCATTTTGATAAACCGGCGAGAATGACGGTCCATCGTTATATCGTGAGATTGCGTAGAATGTTGTCGTGGAAAATTGAAACAGTGTCCATTATGTTTAAGTTCCACTGCGAAAATAAGTAGGTAGTGAAAATCTGGTAAATTCGTGTTTACCGAATCGACCTTTGTCTGTGCAAATTTTGTTGATCTCATACTAGCAGACGTAAAATCATTGTCAACTAAGTACTTTGCACTCAACCACTCAAATGTTGTCCAAATGGGTATAGATTTCCCCTAAACGTGTTTCTTTATGGTTTCGGCGATTTTTAAAAAATATATTTTTAACCGTATAACCTTTACACGTCGCATTCGTGTTCACATCGTATGTGTATTGTCTTGCATTTTTTTATTTATTTTTTTTATTTTTATTTTTTATTTCATTGTTTTTTTGTAGTTGCGGAAAAATAATTCATTACCCCATTTATCTTTCAATGATTGTATGATACACGGAAAACGATACGTAAACGTGTTTGGGGCCAACCATAGGTACAGGGCAACGGAGAGTACGTATAAATAGATCCATATAGCCATTGCAAAATAACAAATAGGAATTGATCAATTTATGATCAGTGATATGACCATCATTTTCGTTATTCAAATAAAAAACTATTAATGGAGCGTGCTTACAGAATTCAGAGTACACGTTCTTCATATATTTTCTACCTATCATATCTTTCATATCAATACGATCTTCTTTATTCAATTAAGTTTTTCAACATAATTAGTGTTATATCTCATATAATTTACTTAAGATTAAAAAAGGATAAAAAATACCTTTTAATAACATCTTTGACTTCATTATTTTAAAAAGAACATCAACATAATATAAGTGACTTATGTACAAAACGAAACTAGTTATATTGATAATAATATAATACAGTCGACTATCGGTAACTCGAACCTTGATAACTCGAAATTCTCGATATCTCAAATAATTAAAATTCCCCTTCAAAAAACAATAACACTTAATGGTTTAAATAATCTTGCTAACTCGAAAATTAATTTGACAAGTTTTCGATATCCCGAATTTTCTTATTCAAATTTAGTACTAAAAATAGTTTATCAAGGCGATTATTTTTCGCTTATGACTTGTATTGTAAAACCCGACCATTATAGTCAACTACAAATTTGTAATTTAAACCTTGATAACTCCATACAATAGATTTCAGTTTTAGTTCTATGCCGTCTGTTCGTTTAATCGTTTATCGTGTGAGTGTGACAGTGTTAATACAGTGGTTATTATGGCTCAAAAAAGAAAATTAACAATATTATCACTTGCAGAAAAAGTGATCTTGCTTAAAATTATTGAAAAAGACGAAAAAAAACAAGAAATAGCCAAAGATTTTGTAATTCTAGCGAGTAGGTACATTATCTACAATAATTAAAAATAAAGATGTAATTTTAAAAAACTAATGAAAACTCGGCAACTCGAAAAAAATGAAACTAGGAGAATACTCTGGTACCTATAGAATCCTATTTATTAAAATGGTTTCAACAATGTCTTGACAGAAAAATGTCAATAAACGGACCCATTCCACGAGAAAAAGCTGAAGAGTTTGGACATAAGTTAAGGCATGAACATTTTAAAGCCAGCAGTGGTTGGTTAACAAATTGGAAAATTCTTTAAAAATAATAACATGTAAGTAGGAATGTAAGAAAATATTTTTTTTTTTATTTCTTTAATGTAAAAATTATTTAAAAATAAAAACATACTTTTTAAAAGTTTTTGATAACTCGAAATTTTTAGTAAGTCGAATTTTTTTTTCTCCCTTGAACATCGAGTTACCGAGAGTCGACTGTATAAATATAATCAAACCGTTGGACTTCTTCTGACGTGTTTATCGTAATATTCTATTAGGTATTTTTTCATTGTGTGATAATCCATACGCTCGGGCAAGATTCGAACAAAGCGAGAATCGACTAATGTTATTCCCTCGTTATCCACCTATATTCATCCGAAAAGCGCATTGGTTGTACGACTATCTTCTATAGATTGCCTAAGTGTACGTTTCCCAACTATAATTAGTAACTCTACAAATCCCGATAGGTATAATCATAGGCGCCAGGTTTTCAAAAATTTCATGGTGGGCTCACTATTTTATAAACTCGTGTATTGTTTTACCTGACTTTTACCATATACTTGTTTCTTATTTTTATTTTCCTTAAATTGTTCGTTAAATAATTACTAAAACATATATATGCGTATAAATAATTCTACAAGTAACTCAACACCAAAATACTAAAATATAGTTATTTGTTGTTATTTGTATGTTATAACATTTTGATTTTTAGTAATATTAATATCATGCGAAATCACAAGACAAAAATTTAAAAAAAGCAAATTTATTTTTTAAATGTAAATATTTTATAAAGAAAATATATTTTTCTGCACTTTGGAATTGTTAATAAATTGGTTTGTAACAATTTCTACATTTATTTCTTCATCGCGGTGAACGTGAAGAATGGAAATATCATTCAAACGTATTTGGCCCATTATGTAGGTATGTCTTAAGTCTGCAAAGCGCAGAAAAATATTTTTCAGATGTATATGACGATACTGGTATAACTAACATTATATATAGGTTCATAATATTTTGTTGAACTCCGGTAACATTTGACGTAGTGCATCATCGTTTTTCATTAGCTTCAAGACATCTTCAAAATTTTTAATTGGGACCTTTGATTTTACTACATCCAAAAATCATTACATCCTTGTGTAATTTCAATTTATCACCATCAAAATCACATCCACAATTTATTGTTTACCTTGTTATTAAGATTTATATCTGTATCTTCAACGTCGTCATTACATATATTATTATCAACGATATTAATTGTAGTTTTAACACTAAAATACTAAAGTAAAGAATTTTATATTTTCATTTTATTTTCAATAAAATATATTTGAATATGTTAATTAAAAAATTTTAATTTAGGATTTTGTATTTTGAATGTTTATAAACAGTTTGAATGTGATAACAAAATATGATAGAAGGTTCACGATCTTGGTAAACGGTGACGGGCCCACCTAGATCCCCGGTCAACTAGAACTCTATGGTTATCCGAAAAATGTTTAGGTTAACTTGATACCGTGTAAATGATAACAACGTAAATTTACGGATATCAATATAAAAGAAAAACATTTATCTATCTCAATTAATTTGTTAAAAATAAAATTAATATTTTGTGGATGTATATAAAAAATATTGATTTTTTTTATATGAGAATCGTGTAGGGCTGAGCTCCGTCTTATCAATTTCATGGGGGGCTGTAGCCCCAGAACCCCCCTGTACATGGCGCCCATGGATATAATACATTAATATAGTAAATAAACAAAATGAGTCGCACTCAAAATCGTTTTCAATTATTACGGGTTGCATTTCAAAAAAAAAAAAGAAAAAAAAAACGTTTAACCTTATAATAATCGACTTATTGAAATCTTGATGTAGTACGTGTACACATATTGAAATATTGAAATATCTATTGCATTGATTGTATCCCATTCAAAAGGAGTTTCACCCGGTAGGTTTTGCACTAAAGTGTGAACAAAACGACTGTTTTTTCGTCCATTTACATTCTTATCACCGAGTATTTTATCAAAATCGTCATTTTTCAATTAATCCTGAAAATCCTATAGTGCTTACTTATATAGGATAATATTTAACTAATTTTTACTGTTATTTCGTTTTATCTGTTGTACAGTTATTAACTCATCATTTTTCAGAACTAAATATTTGGTCTTGAAAATTATTTTGTGAGACTCGAATAATAAAATAAAGTACCTAAATAGTAACCACGTATCGTTGTGTGTTGGTATTAGGTCTCTATTTAAGATAGGTAGGTACCTTTTAAAGACTTTTCACATTGAAATTTCTCAATTTCATAATTTGAGATTTAAAATTTAATATAATATCTAATATATTAATATGTATCTATAATTAATATAGTTTTGTATGCTTAACATACTTCTCTGTTATAATAATATAATCTAAAAGACTTTATGTAAATATTTATATTTGGCTGATTAGTGTTCAGTGTAAAATCTTCATGTATCTAAATTTAAACATAATTTATTTTACTTCAACTAATAATATTTCCAAGTTAAACGGGTTCACTATCTTACTAATTTGTATTAAATTGTCCACATCCAAACTCTGTCACAATAATATATATTATATTATATTTTGATTCTGAAGATAATACTCACTGCTAATTCTGTTATGAAAAATCGTATTACTTGCCCAGCTCTTTAAATACAATTACTAATGAATTAATTATTAATCAGTATCTTATTTATACTTCTCATTTTAATCATTGAATAACATAATTTCACTCTATATCAACAACGAGTAATACACAAATAATAAAAGATATGATTTAACTGAAAATATTTATGGAGTTTTTAATCAAACAAAATATGATTATTTATAAATATAAATGTCATAAAAATAATTTTGATTTTAATATAAGTTAAAATATAATAATAAATAACAGCTGATGTAGGATCGGAAACAATGTTTACTAGATTTTTTAACATTTCAAATGCACTTTATAAATTAGGTACCTACCTACACAGGTATAGTTTATAATAATTTTCGAATGAAAATACGTTTATTAAATTACAAACTATTTTGAACAATAAAATAATATAGTTACCTACAATCTTATGCATATTCTATTATTTTAAAATTATACATCTTTATGGAACAATATTTTCATTTTGTTTAACTTTCTATTCGTATAACGATAATATAAGAGTTTCAACTAGAAATTTTAATCACAACTAGTGATAAAAAGTCATAAATATATTAATTTATAAAATAATAGTGAATAATGTGTTTAATACTAATTGCAACCTATTTGGTGCTGACTGTTGCAAAGATTTATACTATTGAGTAATATTTTATTATCTAAATTTAAACTTGTAGATAAATTATTAAATATTTACACTAAATATATCAAAAAATTGTATAATATAGTTCATAATATTATACACGTACTTATATCCAATGAACATTTTTCTAGTAAATGATTTAATTTTTTTTTTTTTGTAAATTCATCTCTATAATCATAATAACTTATAACATAACAGATATATCAAATTCTATAAGAAAATATTCAGTGATAGTTATTGTATATTTAATAAGAAAATAAAATTCTACATACAATTATATTTAAGAAAACCAATTTTGAACAAAAATCGTCTACAATTATAATAATGTAATAATTTATAAAGTTGTTATTATGCTTATAATAAAAATGACATGTTTTCGGTGGTATAACTTAAATATCCTACACAGGCAAAAGCGGAAAATTAACTCGGTCGGTGCAAAATTTATTTAAATTTTTATGAACCCAGATTACCTTGTAAAAATTATAAGGTAAAAAAGCGTAGGTGGTGAGATTAATTATGAAAAGATTTTTTTTTTTAAATTTAATTCACTTAAATAGGTAACGAAATTTATCAAAACAGAGTTACCCCTTATCGTATTATTTTGATTCATCAAAAACATTCAAAGACCGAAAATCACCATATCACCTATAACATTACGTCATATAGGTGTATTATATTCCGTTGGTTTCGTAACGTCTAAATATGGGTAAATATTTTAAACCGTTTAATTTACAAAAAAAATATATGAAAAAACCATAAATCCTGATTAAAAATATAACAGTATATGAATATTGGCACTCTCTGTCTCCTCACCCCCCCTCCTAGCGGGCACCCCCCTAATACTACAGTAGGTACCTAATCAATCATTGAAAACGAAAAGCGGAAAGAGTCAAGTTTGTTTGATTTTTCATACACACAAGGGTCCATTAAAATGTCCATCATGAGCCATCAAGTGTAATTACATTATACTTAAGTCTTTATGAGTATTAATTTACAGACACAAACACTTTATACGATAGTGTTCGTTCGTACTTTACTTTAATCATATTAATCCGCTATCAGCTCGTAATTATCACGGTATCGAATAACGTATAGTTAACGATCTAATAAAACAAAATAACGCCACCGCATATGATATCAAAATACATATTATAAATTAATATCATAATGTTTTGCCTACCTATTATTTTGTAATTTACACCTCTTATCACGTAGCCCGTGTACATTGTACGCACTAGGTTTGCATAAAATTAAAGCCGGGTATATTATACTTTTCGATAATTATCATAGACTCACTTCGTCAGATTTCATTTCCGTGGAAATAGTAGACGGTATAAACAACACAATGAATTTTACTGCGCGATATTTTTTTGGTGGTGAATTATGCTTAAAACAGAAATAGTGTCAGTACAGCGATGAGTGTGGTGGTAATCCCTAAGATTATAAAATTTAATTTCATTATATTATCGAAAATGCATCATATTCATTGGCCCGAGTGTAAAATCAACTGCAATTTTAAACAGAGCTTCACAAACGTTTGCGAACCATTTTACACTCAGTGTTACGTACTCGTAATAGTTCTCATATTCGAGTATTATAGTTAAAAAAAAAAAAATAAACATCGCTGTAAAACCACTAGTTTACTTGCTCCACTCAGGATCTGAAATTAAAAAAATAAAACTTAACCATATTATTAAAAAAATTTGAAATAAAATAAATTATTCGACTCTAAAAATCTAAATAAAATAAAAATGAACACGCGAATATGAATAAAAAGGAAAAATGAAAAATGAAAATTGAAGATAAAAAAATTATAAATGAATGCTGGTAATTAATAAATGCATCATACAATATAAATCAATTAATATGATTAATATAGGTACTTTTTTATATATTTTTTGAAAATTATACATATTTATCAATATTTACATATTACAAAGAACTAAATTACATAATTTATCTACCTTCTTTAAGCTGACGCTTGTGGTGAAGGCAGAGAGTTGAATATATATAGATTATTAATATTTTAGATTTAACACTTCATAATTTTAAAAATAACAGACTTTCTTAGTATACAGTTACAAATAAATTAAATTAGAAAAAAAAGACAAAATATTATTGTTATTATATAGATACTTTAGGTTTTATAGATAACAATATATAAAGTATAAATTAATTAATATTTAAAGTGTGTGTATTTATATACGTCATTTATAAATTTCAAGTAAAGGCAAAAGTCCGCGATGCAATTCGTTTTTACACATTTGTAGAGTTCATTATAGAGTCCTGATTATTTCGGGAAAATTTATATACGCAACAGGCATATAATATAAAATTGTCATCGAAAGTAGTGTTGCGAAAAAAAAAAATTGAATCAAATTCCGGATTCTTGCATAACTTAAAATGATACCCACATCACACAAAATCAATATTCATCGTGTGCAAGTATAACCAATATGTACAGAGCCCGCTTTATAGGGAATATGGAAAAGAGATAACTCCGTGTCACACTCAGAACATTGTGATGTTTTCAATCGGGTATAAGTTGCAAATTAAGATTTATCTGGATGCTCTACATATTATTTTATACCACGAGAAATGGAAAAATATGACTATGTTTATAGATGAAGCGGGTACTTATTAGGCTGAAAATCAGTTGGAAAATTAATAAAAAAAAAGAATCGATGCGTAGGAAGAAGGCATTTTGATTGTTGGTAATTTTACTTCGATACACAATTTACAGGGGTAGGGAATATATGGGGACAAATCTCTCTCGTTTGGTATTTTTTAATTTAATTACATTTTTTACCAATACCTGCTATTCTTTTAATACAATAAATATTAATATATAATCTACTAAAACTAAATAATATCCAATTTTGCTAAAATACATAGGTAGTTTTTGTTATTGTTGAAATTTTAAAAATTTTTTAGAGCAAACAAGAAAAATCATTTTCGATCATTGATATTATGTGTTCTTACGCATATTAGATTTCCAATAAATTGTTAACTTTTAACGTCAGATAAGTCATCGTTTGATAAATTCGTAAATTTTGTAAATTGATTTTTAAATACCTCATTGTCGGTAGGTAATTTAGAAAAATAAGTTACTCTTGACCTCCCCTCTCCCGCGCAAAATCCCAAGTCAAATATGAATATAGTGAACATAAAGTATATATTTCGTACGAAACTGGTAGTACTATAATAACGATTCGGAGTTACAGTTCTTTAATAAAATTAAATTTAAACAATATTGAAGAAATCTTCAGTACCAAACATTACTCAATTAATGGATAAATATACCTACCGTTTGTACCTACTGTGTGAAAATAAAAATACAATTATTTGAACGACCAATGACTCGTATATATTATAGAATATAATACCTACTTATCAAAATATTTACTTATACCTAAATAAATTTCAATAATTTAATTTTTTTTTTGTAATTTATAATAAGATTCCTAAAATGTACTAATATCGTGATAATTTATTTAAATTATTACTGTTATTATTTTTTTTTTTTTTTTTGTAATTATACATTGTGTGTGCCATGTACGTCTAAAATGCAAAACGATAACGCAACAGATCGTCAAAGGTCTTGACATGAACGGGTCAACGACAAACATTAATATATATAATTGAATTCAAATTTCACTTGCACTATTGAACTTACTACACATCCATTGTGTATTATAAATATTTGTCTATTTATTGTCTAATCGCATAATTCACAGTAGGTACCTACCCATATTATATAGGTGTTATATTCGTCGAAATGATCAGATCTAATTCATAATTATCGTCAAAGTGTTATTTAGTAAAAATCGGTTTCGAGGACCTAGCGCATACGATTTTTAATGGGTCTATAGAGAAAATTTTCAACACATTTTAACGAAAAAATAACTAAAAATTAAAAAGTATTTATACACATTTTAAAAACGTAATTGAAAAATAGTTAGTATGTCAGTATGTACCATTTTTCATTGTTGTTTAATCATGATGTATTTGTTTTAAACAAATTTTTAAAATTGGTTCTTGACAGTTAAGACACCTATTATCAAATCGGTAAAAATTACAATTTTAGAATGAATTTCATTTTTTTTTTTTTTTTTTTTTTTGCCTACTCATTAAAACAAAAGTGTGTTGCTTTAAAAATGTAATTATTATTATTATTATTTTTTTTACTCTACAATATATTGCTTTTTAATTATTAATTAATTATTAAATTAAAAAACTGAAATTGAATCCACTACAAAATGTTATCCTCTATCGATTTAATATTGGGTATGTAATTCTAAAATAACTTTAAGAACCCATTATTATAGTTCTACTTGAACATGTTTTACTTCTGAAAATCGTCTGTATGACGTCCTCTTAAATAAAAGATAATTTGAAAAATATCAAAATATAAACAAAACCTCATCGCATATTTAGTTTACATATTAGTTTATTATCTTCACATTTAATAATACCATGCAAGATGTTGCCCCCATCCCAAGAAAAATTCTAATTCTGGATCCACCTCTGGAATCATGTAATTATTATCATTATTATGTAGGTACTAATTGATAACAAAACTGTAACAGAAACGATAAACAAAATACAACACTAAAATTAAATAATGTTTAAGCTTAAATAACGTTAAACAATATAAATTCAAAACCTGGGGGCCAAGTATTGAGAATAGTTAAAATAGCGATTATACCAAGTACGTATTGATAATGGATCTAACCACGTTATTATGATTGATAATAATTTATTATATAAATACATATTGTTATTAAGTTGGTAAGTTGATAAAAACAAAATTTTAAAATGTAAAATTCCAATTATTTTTCCTACGAAATAGTTTTTTCATAGTTATATAAAAATTGATCATTCTTTTTTTTGTAATGGTTTTATTAGAAACAATAAAAATTTTTGCATTAAATACCTAATATAAATAAACACGAAACTATGGGAAGTATTTACACTTTTAAACGTAGGTACAATAATAATAATGATTAAAATATGTGATGACATATTTTATTATTACTAAGTATAAATTTCTTTCTGATATTATAAATTTTCTTGCATAGGTATAATTAAGAATACCAAAATGTTGCAAACTAATAAATAATTTAATTTTAATAATATATAATAATAAAGTATCAAATATAAATATTATACAATAATAATGATTATATTGACCAAGAAAATTAGTTTATTCGAACCGATTGACAATATTTTTAAAAAATGACATAGATGTACGTATAAAATACAATGATTGATCATATAGTTATTTTTGATATCGTTATACGTATCTATGTCAACATTTTAAAAATATTATCAATCGCTCCGAATAAAATAATGATAACAAATGGTTAATAATAATTTGATATTATTTAACATTTTATTATTAGGTATGTAACTATATTATTAAAATTTAATTTTTCATTAGTTTTGCAATATTTTGGTATTGTTTATTTTGTGTAAGAAGATATCAGAAAGCAATCTTATAATACTCGGTAATAATTTTAATTAATGTTCACCTAGCTCTTAGCGTTCGTATGGATATAAATCATTATTATTATTATTATTTATTAGGCAAGTCCAAATATATAAATAAGTACCTCTACTCGCAATAGTTTCGTGTTTGTTCGTAGTAGATATTTAATACAAACAACAGTTTTGTTGTTTCCAATAAAACCACAAGTAGAAAAGAAATAATGGTAAATTTTTGAAATGAATAAGAAAAAAAAAACAGTAGGTATCATAGAAAAAATAATAGGTAATTGTAATTCTACCGTTTCGCCAACTCGATAACAGCTTATTTGCCTAACAATAATTATCATAACGACGAGGTTAAGACCAATATCAACACACAGGTACAGGTACCTAATTGTTGTTATTCGTACGTAGCGTTCATTATTTTTACAGATCTCTTTCGACTGAGGTCACTGTTCAATATTTGGCCCCTTCTGCCACTTAAAATATAATATACCGTAATAGTTTTAGTGCAGTGTTATGTTCCATAACGATAAGCAGGTATCCACACAGGTATTTTTATATTCTAATCTAATGGTGTAAATGTGTGTTGAATCCACGTAAGGATTTCCATACGTTTTAATTATTTCAAAAGGTTTATAAAATGCGTGTTATCGAACGAATTAGAGGAGAAAAAAAGATTGCCTGTAAATTATACTATTTAATTTTAAGAGTACTTTAAAAAAAATAACGATTATCTAAATAACAGTGTGTACTTGGCGAAACTTGAGACGCAATACTTCGTAGAATAATATCCTTTGACGTAGTCGTTTGGATGTAAATGCATGCATTTTTTTTCCACTTACAACTTTTCGGTTTAATCGATCATTAAATAACGAAAAGAAGAACATTTTTACTTTAAAGGTTTCATTATTGCAAAGTCTCTTCCGATGTAAAATACGTCATAATATTACAGTTTATAATATGAATTTCCCCCCCCCCCCCCGGTTCGTCGTACTCGAGCACCAACATTCGACGGTATCGACACGAAACGCTTCATAGAAAATCACGAAAGTTATTTTTACTAATGAAACATATGCATATAAATGAAAACTGGCCGGCTATGAATTATGCATAACCAAATGAATAAAATTAGAAAAAAATAGATAATATTTCATATCTACGTTGGTACCTATATTCTTTTAACGTGCTCGCCTAAGTTTCTCTGTGAATATTTATAAATTTTATTTAATTTTCTTTATTTCTAAACGGCAACCTAGATTTTTTTGAAATTGATACTATGGCGTTGGATTTCGTTCAGAAATATTTATTGAACATTGTCGAATATTGAACGAATAGTTTATTATTTATTCGCATTTAGGGTTCAGAAGAGCGAATTACCTACTATTCACACACTACCCGACGCATCTCATATACAAATCTTTTTAAATTCTTATAAAATGTGGAAAATACTTTTTGTTCAATATTAGATATTGATATATCCAAATATTCGAAAAAATATTCTGCGGCAAACTATCAAGTCAAAAAAAACCGGCCAGTAGGGGATGATAGAAGCACTTTGCTCGTTGTGTTGAATCATAGTGGTGGATATATTGAATACGAAAGTAATGATAAATTAGTTCATTTGAATGGCTAATAAAAAAAATACGACGTTAATATACATAGTGCATAGTCAATATTTGATGTAAATTTCAAGTTTCTGGCATTTACATTTTCCGATTTATGATCATTTTCACTCATTTTTGGTACTTATAGTCATAAATAGTATCCCTATATTACCTGTATAGTTGGTAAACATCACTAGATCATTTATTATTTTATAATTAATAAAAAATGTTCGTGTTATATCTCTTATAAATGTTAGGTGCCTACTCTTTTGAAAACTACCTAGAAAATAAAAAAATTACGTCTAAAAATTAACAACTAGAATGAATTTTCTATCAAAAACCTCTGTAAGGGTTTTATATACAAAAATTAATTAAATTAATAAAAAACATATGACCCGATAAATTCATCACTGCAGCGTTCAAAATGAAATATAGGTTGCTATTTAAAAAAAACTATAAATCCTAAAAAATAGGAAAAATAAAATTAGTAAAAAATGACTTTTTATGAAAAAAATGTGTGAAATAAGTTTCTCTAGTTATAAAAACAAAAATTTTAAACAGATAAATATTCAAGGTGAAAGTTGATGTAAACATTAAAAATCATATACACTAAATTATAGTATATACTGCAGTATCTGTACACCTACATGCAATTCTGTATTTGGGGTATTTACATTTTAACTCCCCCCCCTCCCACTCAAATGTACAAATGTATTTAATGTACAAAAAAAAAGATCTATCTTATCACAATGTTTTTACGTTATCGATTATAGATTTACTTAATCGTTAATGCAGTTTGTCTTATTTGATGCTGTACTCTGCATAGAGATACTATCTACTTAAAATAAAAATATCCTATACAATGATGTTTTTATTTAGATTATAGATGATGACACGCTTTACGTGAAATGGGAGGACAATCATGAGAGTAATTACGAATTACAATGGTTGCTAGAAAGAAAATTTAATGAAGATCGAGATCAAAAGTATCAGAAAATCAAATGGACTGCGGAATCTTTTGCCATGATATTCCGGTCGTTTAAATACGATGACGTAATTAAAAGGTTGCATAATTATTAGTTAATTGTTTATTTGAATTTATGTATAGATATCATACGTTTATACATTATGAACTCTAAATTTGGTGAAACATGTCTACCAGAAAAGCACAGCATTAAAACATAATATGGAATAGTCTTTTATCTTAAGCCCTTTGGATTCTCTATAATTCATTCAGTAATACGATATAAAATAGTTAATTCTAAAATATGGATTTTTAAAATTAATAAAACCAATATAATTTTTAAAACACAATATAAAAATGTACCTTTCTTCTTCATAAATTGCTCATTTTATAAACCTTTTGATTCTGAACTAATGTAACATTATCAACTTATCCCATGATAATTCTTAAATGTTTAACTATATTAACACTTAAAACGTACATAGAATGACTGAAATAACTAGTAAAATTATCACAAAGAGTGCTATATTTTGTTGAAAAATTATTTTTAGTATGCTACATTTTATACTATTTTAATGCATAATACAATTAATAAAATATAATAATTTAATAATATTTTTTGACGTTAGTAACACTTATCTTATTTTTTTTTCATGATAGTGGATAGTGGGATTACTTTTAGGGTGAGTGAGCTGCAGTCTGAAACTCTACATCATTATAATCATTGAAAGGAAATGGGGATTGATATAATTAAAATAATTCATAAAACCCATATATTTTTTCAGTTAAAATATTGAAAAATTGTACTAATACTTATATTATTAACATCGTATTTTACTAAACGTATACAATTTATTAATGATATTTTAAAAAATTGTAAACTCTCATATAATAGACTAAATATTTATACTGTAAATAAGTACAGTTTTAATAATTATATTATATTTAATTTTTTTTTTTTTCTACAGTGATGAAGTTCTATTACAGTGGCTTGAAACATTGGAAATTTATGGTATTTCAATAATAAAATGTTGCGGTTTAGAACAAAACCGGATAAAAGAACTAGGTGAACGTGTAGCCTTTTTAAAAAAAACTCAGTATGGGTAAGTAAATTATATAACTTCAGTTAAATAAATAATCGGCGATTAAAATTTTTAATTTTTCTTTAGAAATAATTTTCTTTAATTAAGGGATATGAGAGGGCTAACCTGTATGTTTTATATTCTGAGCAAAACAATAAATGTATTGGTTTTTCGACGATGAGTTTTTTTATATGTCCGTATAAATTTTTTTGGTAGAAGAAACGAGCAGGAGTTTTATAGTTCAGAGCTTTATTGATAAAAAATGCATTCTAGTTATAGAACCTACATTATGAAATTTAAAAAAATATATAAAAAAAGTCGTACTTACTTTAAAATATAATCAATTAATGTTATCAAAATATCAATTAATATAGAAAAAAATACATCATCTATAATTGTATTGTATCATATTATATGGTATACACATTAAACATGTATCAACTTCAATGATGCAATCAGATGTTTTTTTTATCAATTTTCGTTTACTTGTGGAAAATATAAAAATATAAATCACTGTTATTATTCACCTCCGTGGCTCTAATCACCCCAACTTACAATACTTTAAAATAACAAATATTGAAAAATAATAGAATTGAATATATTTTATATTATTATTCTTGAAGAATAAATTGTAATTAAATTTAAAATTAAAAAAATTTTTTAATAAATTTAACAATTTAAACAAATTTAAAATAATTATTGTAAATTTCAAGTTTCTGGCATTATAACTTTCCAATATACAACAATTTTCGGTAAGTTTCCTTTACACTTAAGAAAACTACTAAAATAATATAAAAATTATTATACCTATTTAAATCAGGTAGTCAAAACGGGTTTAAACCCAAGTTGAAAGCCCGTGTAATCCGCCAAATATTAAAACTCTATTAAACCCTAAGCATGTAATCCGGAAAAAATGAAAAATATTTTTTAACCCCTTACCCGGAACACGGAAGAAATTATATTTATTTTTTGACCACGTACCTCTAATCCGGAAAAAAATTAAAACCGTGTTAAACCCGAAATCTGAAAGCCACCAAAAATGAAGAACGTTTTCAAATGCGTAACCCAAAATTGTTTTAAAATTTTGGTAATGTAAATCTATAAATCAGTGAAAACGATAAAATACTGATATAAATAATACTTTATTATAATTTAATTTTAATAAATAAAATATTAAATTAATAATCTATGTGCCATATATTTTAAATAATCCACTGGTTCTACTGTAAATATTGTAGTATACTTAATTATATATTTTTTGATATATAATGTATTTTGTATAACATATAATATTGATTATTACATAAGATTGACAATTTAAATATATCTATAATAATGCATTAAGTAATAAAATAAATTATTAATTGACAATAATAATTTTGTCATATTTTGTTAGACTAGAAACAGTTTAAAGATAAAATTCAAAGAGCTAGGGCATCAAATTGACGACCTATGTCAATTTTTAATGAACAATATTTATTGGAATTCCCAAAAAAGCAAAGAACCTGAAACGTGAAAAATCAACCTCACAAATTGAAATAGTTTTTTTTTTTTGAAAACACGACACCCGTCAACTTTAAAAAAATTAACCTTTTCAAGCCCCTAATTATTCTACTTGAAAAATAAAGTTTATTTTCATATCCTTATTTAGAACCCTTTAATTAGAATATTTATAAATTTTCATCATTTTTGGACATTTAGTTTTTGAGATTTTAAGAGGCTTATTATAATAACGTATAATATTTATGATAAAGAAGTACATGTTTTAGGTTTTCCATAATAGTGCATTTTATTTATTAAATTTAAAAAAAAACAATATTTAATATAATTTAATTTATAAAAATTAAAAAAAAAATAATACTTGCATATTTGCTTCATAGTAAACTACTTAATTTTTCATTTTAGGAACAAACAAATAACTAAAATATGTGTTATAACAAAAAAAAAAATCCTTTTTTTTCATTTGAAAATTAATCTTTTGTATGAAATAACAAAATAAAAAATAAATAATACTTGCATACTAACGCTTATTAGTATAAAGTACTTAATTTGATTTATTATAAGAACAAAACAAACAATTGAAAATTTTTTTAAAACAAAAAGACACTTTTTTTTTTGGTTTTTTTGAACCAATTTCGATATGTGTTATATTATTTCTTGAACATGTTGTATTTTTTGCACTCGGTAGCGTTATCTAAACTATCCATATTTTATGGTAAACGATCAAACCGGTCATATCGTATGACATCTGGATGTAAGGGCAGGTCGGTGCGTTATCGATGCGTATATAGAATATATTGGTGTGGGTATATAGAACTGATGATGGTATGGTGATGATGAGGAGAGTAGAACAACATACAACTATCATCAGAGAATGATGAACTATACTCTGTTCGCGGAGAGAATATGAGTGTTTTGCGCACCCGACTGATAAAAATTTGGATAGCTCCGTTATCTTTGGGCGGCTCTCCCCTCTCCGCGACAATATTACATACTATAACCTACCGATCAGTGCAGCCAGCAAGTGATATTTTGGGTGGCGAGTAGCCGATAGATGATGTTGCGGTGAGGTAAAACGAAAATTGGTTTCTGCGCACTCTTAAACTCTCCGCGAATTTAGTATAGGTATACGATATAGGCGAGTTGTGCGTCCTACTTTATCTTTTCTCGTTGGCGGTGTTTGTCGAGTAATAAGAATTGTAAGCGAAAATGTAGTAAATCCAACATGTTTTTTGGTATCGATAATTCATTGGCTTCTTTCTTATACTGGAGCCACAAATTACCTGTGGCTAAATCAAAGGCGACGGGTCATTATAACGTACCACCTCTTTCCAGATGAATAAATTGATAAGGAATTGTAATAGGGTCGTACAAGGTACATCATAATATGTTTACGAACACAAGAGTAGTCACGGAAAAAAATCAATAAATACGATACCGTGTACAAACTGTTTTACAAAATATGACGATAAGGGAAAATAATTTAAATTTAAATTTTCAAGTTTTTATTTTATAAAAATGTGTACATCTATACGAATTTTTATTATAATAATCTTTTTTTTTTTTTTTTTTATCATATTCTACAAGTAATTGTCATAATATTGATATAATAATATTCTGTATATAGCTATTCGTTAATTAGTTATAAATTATTAAAAATTAGGTCATTATAATATCACCTATAAGTGTGAAAGGGTTAACTCATGAAAAATCTGAAACCCACAACCCGGGAAACATTTAACATGTTTTGAACCCGAAATCTGAAAAAAAAATATTAACCATTTTTCAACCCCGTACCCGGAACCAGGAAAAAATCGAAACCATTTTTTAAGCACGTACCTACCAGGAACCCGAAAAAAATTTAAGCCCGTAACCCGAAGAATTTAAACCTCTTTGACTCCCCAAATTTAAATTAACAACTAGAATGAAAATTCTGTCAAATAACCTCTTTGTCTCAAAAACTTACTCGAAACATTTTTTTGAGACCTAATTTTTTTTAGAATAGCGTATACTCACTAATTTTTTTACCAATATACCACTGAATGTATACCTGCTATAAATATTACACTTGAGCTTAATTTCATTAAATTATAATTTTCTCTTTGTGAATCATATTCAAAAAGAATTTGTAAAAAAAAAAAAAAAAACGTTTGTGATACGTGAAAATGTAAGTAGGTAACAAATTGTGTGTATATACAAAAATAAATTTAACTTGACCGTTCAATTTTCAATGAATATTATATTTTTATACAAATAAATAATGTAA
This sequence comes from Pemphigus obesinymphae, assembly GCA_025469235.1. Lineage (NCBI taxonomy): Eukaryota > Metazoa > Arthropoda > Insecta > Hemiptera > Aphididae > Pemphigus > Pemphigus obesinymphae. The sequence goes on along the minus strand of JAIPRL010002069.1, from coordinate 10,734 downwards.
AATGGAAAACCGAAGAGCAGCTCAATTTTTTTTTAAAAAGTCAGCCATCAAAATTATATAAAATAATGTATAGTTATAGTAATTTCCATACCTTCACTTTTAAAAAATATGGCACTATAATAGTATTTAAAAAAAAAACACAATATCTCATCTCAAGGATGACGAAATATACTTGTATTCCTAAAAGTATAACTTGTAGCTGTATATGTATTTTTTATTTTTCTTGCCAGAACAGTTTAAGAGAAAGGTATATATATTTTTATTAAAAACAGCTGAAAAATTATGCATACAGCAGTATTTTCCGTCAACTATATATGTGAAAATCTGGGAAAATAACAAAGGTATAAAATAACTTTTGGCTGCCTTCAGGCTATCGAGTGCACACAAATCCTTTATTCTAGACGTCGTATATATTGTCTTAACCTGTATATAGTCAAAACGATAAGATCTGCGATACAAAAGATAGAATAATGTCTGTTGGAACAGAAAAGTCGATTGTTTATACATTTAATTCCAGTACGAATGAAACACCGTAATCGTATAATTAAAAACTTAAACCTGTTAATGTGAATAGGTACATTTATCGGCGAATAAGCTAAATTTTAGACAAGTGGATCGAAATATAAATCATATTAAACGGAATTTATCTATGTTTATTTTTTGATAAATATAATGTATACTTTTAATAAAAATATACATGTTAAAGCGACACGTTTAAGGTCCTTATTGATTTGAAAATAAAAATAGACATTTATAATAAAAATAACAATATATAAATAAGTAAAAATAATACATATAAAAAAAAAATTTACTGAGAGTATTCAAAATAAAAATTACAAGAAACAATTAGTCTCGACTGTAAGTCAATAATATTATTATTTTTTATAATGTATATTCTTACTAGAATAAGTATTATGTTTTTTGAATTAATTTTTTTTTTAATTTTGAGATTTTATCGTTGAGTTATGTTATAATCGGTGATATTATTTAGTACCTAGTATGTTAAAATGTAGATAAATTTGTCATCAAGTTAAAAATATCGAAGAAATCATTTTGATTTGAATCACAACTTTAATAATTATATGTTATATGTCATGATAAATCCGAAGGGATTTGAACACAAACGACTGAACAAACATTATAAATTATCGTTTGACATCGGTCCGAACCTAAAATTCAAATTAGAGGTGATGGCATAACTTCTGAACCCTCTCTCCCTCATCAATTTGTTTTGGGATATGTCTGAAATATTTAAACACAATTTTAAATGGTTTTAACAAAAACAATTTTTTTACTTTTACGTTTTCCAATCACTGATGTTAAGTTTTCAAATAAATATATTATCGAAAAAACTTCATGGTTGAACACAAAAAATATTTTCATATTATGTATTTTGTATAAACTTTCATTCTGCTATTATTATGAGAGGAGGTGTAGTTATAAGACGTGAACATGATTATTAACAGATATAACACGATATTTCAGAACAATAAGAAATCGTAATAATACGAACTAATTTTAAATTTTCAGATTTTTATTTTTCACACCTATAAATTTTATTTCTATAAAAATTACTCATTTCCTAATCAAATATTTTAGGTTGATTATTACCATATTTACAAATCTTATCTTCCTACACTACGCTTTAAATAAATATATTGACGACAACACATTGTTGAACTATATGAACTATACAATTATATAATATATAGCCTATAAGCATTATCTACACTGAAAAAATATATTGGTAATATTTACAAAAAAAAAAAATACTAATCCAGTAAAAAATAATTAACAAAATATACATCAAAATTATATACTTTTGTTATTCGTGAATAGATAACAGTAAATTTATAAATCTGATAAAATTGATTTATTTATGATAAAAATATAATAAATAATAAAATAAATAATATTATAAAAAATATTATCGTATCTTAAACAGCTACAAAAACTGATCTGAAATACCATAAGCTCAATCGTAAAGCATTCGTTATTATTGAAATATTGAATCATATAACTACATAAGTAAATTTAAAAACTATATGGATGAAAAACTAAACGAATGTTAAATATATTATACAACATTGTAATTTCTTGAATTTTTTAGGATGACCATGGTCCATGGATCCCTATATAAATATATAAATATTAGACACGTACAACCCATCCCATGGGGTCTCTTGGGTCCCCATAAACCCTTTATTTGGAATTTTTTTTACAATATTTTCTATATAGTAGTACTTATCATAATGAATCATACAGTTGTATCTTTTAGCTATAATAGGTGTACTCTAAAAATTACGATTAGGAGAAAAATGAAATTTTTTTTTTTTAATTTATAAATATATATATATTTTTTTAATTATATTAAATAAATCTTCATTTTTCATTTTTCAATTTTGAATTGGTATATATTTTAATTTAGGTAATATATCAAAGTAAAGATAGGCATAAACTGTTTTAAAAAGTTATAGTTAAGTTAAAAATTTAACTTTTTCTAAAACTGTTTCACTTAACTAACTAGTTAATTAGTTTTACAACTAACCATACGTAACATTGGGTATTACTACTTTAGGAATAATAATAATAAATATATTTATTTCTCATTTCTCAAATATATATATATATAAGTACAATACAATATTTTTATATGAAATGATGTCTCCAAAAGCAAGCTTGTGTACATAGAGTTCTAAACCTACCTATTAAATTAATTACAAATATCAAGAAATAAAAATATACAATACATGCAGAAAAATTAAATTATAAGTGTGAAATATTATACGAGATATAGGTACCGTATGTAAGGAAAATAATTTCTTATAAATAATAAAAACAAAAAAAAGTTTTAAGACATTATAACAAATATAGTTTTACGAAAAAAAATTTACCTTGTTAATAATATACTTTTTGTAATTATTAAAATACTTAATTAAGAGTATTGATGTTAATACCAAAACGGTTACACATGCTAATGCTAATATAAAACGGTTTCCTTTTCTCGAACTCCGTATTGCAGTTACCTAATCTAATTAGATATTAATATTTTGACGGGTATGATAATTAGGATTAAAAGAGATTTCGATACAATTTAAATGATATAAATTGAGCGAAACTTCCTTAGCATGTAGTTGCCAAGTGTTCTTAAATAATTATAATCACTATAAAGTATGTTAGCATTAGTTCCCAAAAGTTTTTTAAATGCAATCCTTAATAAAAAAATTAATTGTTGTTTCTAACATTCTCAAATGCATTTGATAGGCACCACCCCACGCCGATATTCCATAAGAATATAATATACAGAATGTGCAAGGGCACAAAAAAATTATCGGCATGGTATTTGGTAATAAAATACTGTTAAGTAATTTAAATTTATAGAACATACAACTCACTTTTTTAATTGTTAATTCAATATGCCTGTTCCATTTCAAGAACCTGTCAATTGTAATTCCGAGATATTTCACAGAGTAGGCAGATTTCAGAGATACACAATTACACATTATACTTAAATTATTATTAACGCCTAAACAATTTGAGTCGTGTATTTTCATGCATTCATTAATATCTAAAATTTTAGCTTCAGAAATGGAAAAAGGAATACAAGTGGTTTTTTCAAAATGTATTTCAAAAGAGTTCGCCATAAATCATTTATAAATATGAAATACAATTTTAGTGGCTTTAGAAATTAATTTTGGCTTATCTGAATCTTCGATTATAAGTGTAGTGTCGTCAGCAAAACAAAATATTTGTGCTTCACAATTTAAAAGAAGTAGGTAAGTCATTTATATGCACAATAAATAATAACGGGCCGAGTACTGTACCCTGTGGAACGCCATACTTAATCTCTTTGTACTCACTAAATACATTGTTAACACGAACTTGTCGATGACGATTTATTAAAAAACTTTCAATTAAATTATTAGCTAAACCTCTAATACCATATTTATCTAGTTTTGATAGTAATATGTTATGGTTTACACAATCAAACGCTTTTTTTATATCAACAAAAAATACCAAGTACTTGGTATTCTTCATCTAGTTTTTTATGAATACAACTGACAAGAGATTGTAAAGCCTTAGAAGTACATTTTTTTTTATTCCTAAACCCAAATTGATTATCAGAAAAAATTAATTACTTCTCTAGAAAGTCAGATAACCTAAAACCTACACTTTTATATTATTTTTGATAGTGTTAAAGTAAAAGAAATTCGACGATAATTCGAACAAATATTTTTTTCCCCACCTTTAAATAGTGGTACAATAAGAGTTTGTTTAAACATGTCTGGAAAAATTCCTGTCAAAAGTGCTAAGTTAAAAATATGTTCTAAAGGAGCAAGTATATATAGGTACTCAGAAATATGGTTTAAAATAAAATTTGATAATCCATTTTTATAAAACGACGTGATTTCTTTACTGTTTAAAATATACTTTTTAATTTCTTTTTTAGTTATATTATTAAAAAATATAATATTTTAATTTTGAATTGTTTTTAATACAAAAATATTTCTGATAATTCGTTTTATTAATTATTATTAGCAATGTTTTCACCTACTGTTACGAAAAAATTGTTAAAATCATTATCTATGTTTTCATTTTTTTAAAATAATATTATTTTGTTTATTAAGCATTGAGGGTATATTAATTTGTTTATTATTATCATTCTTATTTAAGGATTCATCTATCACCTTCCAAACCATTTTAGAGTTTCCATTTACTTTATTAATTTTATTGAAATAGTAAAAATCTTTTGCAAATTTTATAACTTTTATTAATATATTCCTATAAATTTTATATTCAAGTTTCAAATCAATATTAAATGGTTGTTTTGTAATTTATTAAAAAGTTTATCTCTATAACGTATGGAGATAACAATGCCTGTTTTAATCCAATTTTTTAGCTTGACCTTGTTGTTTGTGTTATAAACAATTTTATTTATTTTAGACGAAATTATAGCATTATCAATTATATTGAAAAATGTATTAATAGATAAATTAACATCATTGAACTTCTGACCATTTTTCTTCTTTACATATATTTTTAATGAATTTATTTTTATGGAATGGGAAACAAAAAATATTTTATGAAATAAAATATGAGTGAATTCATTAGACTTTTTTGAATAATTTTTCTCTCTAATCGACTCAAATTTCAAATTCAAATAGAAAAAAATCAAATCAATAGTTTTTTTTCAAACTTTTCAATTTATAACTTGAAGAGGAAAATTAATTTTCTAATTAATTTTTTAATAAATTTTTTCCTAATTATGAAAATGAACCCGATTACATTTTTGTTAATATAACATAATTTCTAATCCGAATTTTTTATCATTAATTTTTCAACTAAATTAATTTTACCGTGTACCTAAGTAACTTAAATAAAAAAAATTATTAAATTCTATAATGTAAATTTTTGGAAATTTCAAATTATTATACCAATTATACCTAATAATAACAACTATTTTAGTTATGTATTTATTATTTCAATTAGATACCTACTAATTTCTATAGATAATCTTATATTTTATTAATACCCGTATGATTGATTAATTAAATAACAATTTTAATGAAATTAATCAAGTACTACATATAATTTTTAATATATTGGATATATTGTGTCCTTCTCACTTTTGGTCAAATATTTATTATGAAATATATACCAGTTTTATTATTCTAATTAACAAACCTAATAATTATTATGATTGATTTACAAAATATACTGCAAATTTCGTCATCATTTACTATTCTACTATCGTGGTTGAAAATTAAAAATAATTAATTTGTTTTTTTTAAATATATAAGGAGTACTATAAAATTTATATTAGCCCAAAAAATTAATTCACTGTTAACTACGTATGCATATTTCAACAACAATATATATTGTCATCTTCAGAGTAAATTAAAAACTTTTTATGTAGTTAGTTTTTGGTTCACAAAAATGACATTGTATTGTTAAAATAGGTAGATAAGTAGATACTTATATACAATTAAAAGTGTATTATATTTTTGATTTTGATCCTATAATAATTTATATTATGCTAGTCACAAGTGCTCAAACGTATTTTAATACATAATATAAGAATTTTTTTCATTTTAAACTTTTTCAATTAATATGGATCATATAATTAAATATTAAACAATATTTTCTAGTATAGGTAGTAATAATTATATTTAACACAATGAGAACATATTTTATTTTATTTTTAATCTTAAGGCTAATGAACGTTAAGTACACAGTATTTAGAAAATAAAATAAAATACGTTTTTACAATTACATTTTTTTAAAGTTTATTAATTTAGTTATACATACATATCTATATATATATATATATAAATATTCGAATTGTATATTATTAATCATCGTTGATTAGTTGGTGGATTTTTTTTTCGAGTTTCACATTACAATACCGAAGACTTGTCTGTTATTCTTTATTGTATTCCGATATAATTAGATAGGGGTACACGTCGACTGTCAGAACTCAGAGACGTATAATTCAATGAAATTAAACTGCGCTTGTTAAAACTTTTTCCGACACAAAGGTAGCTTTTCGTTTGGTTTATTTGACATTACCAAATATTGGTATATTAAATATAAGTCACGATATAATGAAGAGTATAATTGAAAAAAATTCAAGACATACTTTGAAACACGAACCATTCGTTTTTATTTCATTTTTATTCCGAGCCAATTACAATAAGACGTAATAACACGTTTTTTTTTTTTTTTTTTAATAAAATGCACATCATTACACACTAAAAACATTGAATTTATTTTTAAAACGTAATAATGACATCGTTATAGATTTTATATATAATATTGTACTTATTTATTGAAATAGGCGTGCACAGACTTGTGGTTCCGGGGTTGCACATTGTAAATTGAGGACGGACACACAATAATTTTTAAAGCCCATTCAGACACTTTTTTTTTTCAAGATATAAAATACACTAAAAATAATTTATATGTTTTGTCTATTGTAAGACACATATGTATGTAATAAATTCATAATGATGATCGACGTTTAATAGGAATAAAATTTTTGAATTCGTCAATGATTTAATAAAAATCCAATTTTTATGCTAGTTCTTGTTCTGTGAATATTAATAGTAACGATTCTAGTCTATCTGGGCGTATATAGTACTTCTTAGTTTAATTTTTACCGTGCTTAATTTGGAGAATATTCTTTCGCACGCGGAACTTGTGACTGGGATTATGGTAAACATTTTTAATGTTAAATACATACTATTGCCAAATATGTCATACCTTCCACTCTCTTTTAACCAGTCTAACCACACATAAATAGATTCAATGGATACACCACTTGGTACATCAGGCATATGTTTGAGAATTTTAATTTCAGCTTTTATTTCAATAATTGGTATGTTCAACTATTTAAATAACATTTTTGAAGATCTGTTATTTAATTCTGACTTCAATAAATTTCTCACGGCAATAAACAAATCTAGGTTTTCTTGATTGAATCGTACGTGTCACACCAGTTATAAGTTTGTCTATTAAATAATTAAATACAAAATATCTGAGCTCTTAATACTAGGAATCATAACAAAGTTGATTAGAATAATTTTCATCTAACCTGTCAGATACTTTCCTTTTTTTTTTACTTTAAGAATACTACTAATATCTAGTTCATTACACTGGGTATAGTTATTTGTCCAAAAATGTATAATTTCTCATAGATATTAATGAACTTCTAAGTGTCTGAATTAATAGCTGTTAATAGATCTAATTTAGGAGAGTGAAGTCCTAAACTTACTATTAAAATCAATTTCAAAATTGGTTCCATAAGATTTAAGCCTAACAGAAATTCAAAACTTTAAATTTGACGAAGTAAACCAATACCGCATTAGCTCTCATACATACAACATTAGGTACAGTTATTGCAAATTTCATCAACAGCAACTATTAATATACTATAATTATTTTTCACAGCACTCACAGCCTCTGATCTACACGCCCATCGGGTAATAGGCATGATGTTAAAGATTTGAGGTGCGATCCTGTTTTTACCGCAAGTTTCTCTAATACTGCGTTAGTCGCGTTAGACCTCCTTCTATAAAGTTGTAAATAAATTGTATTGTTACGAGGAATAAATATATGTGACGGGACTTATTATCTTTTCGAACAAATAAAAACACATTAACATTATTTATTTTATAATATTTGGATATTTCAAGATTGAAAGTTTAAACTTTTTTAAGCCCCAATTCACCGGGGCCTCGGATGGATATTAATACGCCTATTAACATCGTTAGGTTCAATTCAAAGTAGGGTGAGAAGACGTAATTTTCGATGTTCGTACATTTCCGGTGCGCCGATCCAAACGAATAAACATTTCAGGCATCGATTTATTCATTCGTTTGAAATATATATAGCACAAAACGGTCGAAAAGTACAGGGTAATTTTTTAACACAAAATGCTCATTATCCAGAAAAGACATGTATTGAATTTTCGGAACATTTCATTTTCATGTAGGTACTTTGTACTATGTTCGTAAATAATTTAATTGAAAATCAATGTATTTAGATTTTGAGCGGAGCGAGGAATCTACTGGTTTTAAAATGTTATTTAAGTGCTATTTTTTTATTCGTATTTTTTTGAACTGGAAATAACTTTTCGGGTTAAAGAAGTCGAGTAGAAGTTTTGAAGAAAGATTTATTTTTGATAGAAAGTTAGTTTCAAATGATGCTTTATACATGTGAATTTTTGATCTTCCTACTGGTTTTCACTTATCTTATGTGCAAAGAAAAATGACATATTAAAACTGTATATTTTTATAAATTTACAAATTATTTTATAATAGAATACAAATGAAATCTCTATGGTTACTATAATATTATATAAATTAAATGTTTTTAAAAATGTTTGACAGTAACAGTTATAACACCGAGCTTCATTCAAAATCATTTCATATAGAATTAAATGATTTATCATTGATTTAAATTTAATATATCCACTACTAGTAATTTACCAGATTAGAAAAATGGTTCCATCCTTTACTTGCCGTCTTTTAAAAAAAAAAATTTTAATCGAAATTTGAAAAATGTAAAAATGCTTTAAAATTTTTTAAATTTGCTAAAAATGCATATTTAAACAACGAGTGTTTTATGTTTAAAAAAAAATTACACTGCAGTATACGGACTAAACACGTAACAATAATAAACAAACAAAAGAACTATTTTTGTGACCTCGAGTTGGGAAAAAAACAAATACATTTAATACGATATACTATAAATAGTGCATTTATTTCAAAAGTGCCACCGATATACTATAAAACGGATAATGAAAATCATTACCGATGTAGAAAAATATATGTTTTTTAAAAATAAAAACGTTCATCCTTTTTTCAGGAAATCATTAAACGCCATAAATCGACTATTTCGAACGCGAATATATCGCATGTATTCCGTATTAATCTAGAACTATAACCGTTTATAATATGGTCATAACGCTATCCGCGATAAGTGCTATCATTTGGTCCAGTATTTGATATGTGACAATAGCCTACGTCAGTGATAATATAATATCAGTAACTTGTTTATCTATATTCATATTCGTACACTAATTGTCTCCTATCGCGTACTATTACAACTGAAATCCTGTTGAATTTTATTTGTATGCACAGACATCGTATAATAGGTAATATTCAGTATACATAGGCACTAGAGGTCTGCACGGGCCAGGATTTTCTAGCCCGACCCGGCCCGGATGCGTATTTTGCAAATGCAGGTACACTCAGAACCGCTTTGCTCTGATTGGTTCATTTGAATTCGCCGCGGTTTTGTTTATCAATTTTATTTTATTTTATCACTATATTTTGTATCATATGATTGCAAATTATAATATAGGTACCTACCTAATATATTCTAATAAATTAACTAATCAACATACCATAACAAAACAAATTAATGCCAATATTAATGTTATATGAAATATGCTTATTGTTTATATATATATATACATAGGTACATAAATTAGCATTGTTATGTAGATATAGTTTTGAATGTAATATAATGTATATATATTAAATATACAATCATTTATTTGTACAATATAAACTAAATTAAAATTGTTGCTTTAGTAATTAAATAGGTAGAAAAATTATTGGTAGATACATTATTATTTTGATTTATTTCATGTAGGTATCAAGAAATTCAATAGATCCTATAAAATATATCTATGAAGCACAATAATTTTATTAATGTTTCACTTTTTCATAAGTACCTTTAAATTATCAATTAATATATTCTTAAATGAACAATTATTTTTTAACAAAATAATATTTATTATAATTATACTTACTAGACACAATATAATAATTTTATGAGTATATTATACTATAAATATATATCCCATTTATATTATATTAATATATAATTATGTTATATATATATTACATTAATATACATCCCATTTAAGTCGAAAGTGAATATGTTACTTACCGACAATTATTTTCTTTATTCATCTTATTACCACAAATCCAATTAGTGTCATCAAATTCTCCAAATTTTTTAATAAAATGTTGAGCATTATCTTTATCCTCCATAGAGGATGTAGTATTAAAATATTTGTTGTATATTGTTTAGTAATTAACATATTATATTTCGAATTTTCAAAATATTTTAATAATGAGTTTGAGTAAACCTCCTAATAATGTATGCAAATAATTGCATATTAGAGTTCAATAATTACATATTAATAATATATTTATTGTA
>JAIPRL010002068.1:0-58678 GCA_025469235.1 Pemphigus obesinymphae | reverse complement strand
TCGAATTGTGGATTTAGACACTATTTTGATACTTGTAAAAAATTTAACTAAATAAGTATTTAGATTTTGCTAAATTAAATTAAGTTGACGAATATTTGATAAAATATTTTACTTTATCTAACGAATTATATTATATGCTTTAAGGATGGAAAGTATGATCTCTTAGGAAAAGCGCATGTTAAAATATGTATGTAATTAGCAAGGAAATGTGTAAAGGATTGTTAATATTTGGTAATCGATTTTATTATAACTACTACAATAAATATTTAGATAAAGATAAATCAAAATGTATCTCATTGGAAAAGATTTCTCAACACTATTCTTTACGCAGTTTTAGGGAAATAAAAATAAATTGATTTTGATAAAATACTTATTTAGAGTTCCATGATAACAAAATAATTAAATAAATAAAAAACACATACAATGATATAATATAATCACAGTATTTAGATTATTGTAACACTTTACATTAGAAATTGAATAGATGTAATTTGTTTTCCTATAATTTATAAACAATAGCTATGGTTTTGTTGAACATTATTATTTCAATGTATTGCATATATTTTGACGATGAATTATATATAACTGAATATTATTGTATGAATGTACTGATCTTAATTTTAAAAATGTCAAACTTATTTTAGTCTAGCTGAGTGTGAACTTCGAAGTATGAACATACTTATTTTCCGATTATTTGTACCAATATTACTTACGTATATATTTCTCAATTTCTGTAAAATCAATTTATTTATAAATATTTTTTATTGAACTGATATCAAATTTCTTGAAGGGTGGGTTTAGAAACTATTTTGCCACTTAAAAAAAAACAATTTAAGTAAGTATATAGGTTTTGCTAAAATAAATTAAGTTGACGAATATTTGAAAAATATTTTTTTTGAACTAACGAATTGTATTAGATGCCTTAATAATGGATGGTATGATCTTCTAGGACGTAATGCATGTTAAATAATGTACGTGATTAGCAAGGAAATGTGCAAAGCGTTGTTAATTTTTCTAACAGATATTATTAAAAAAAATTATTGTATAAAAATCAATCAATCTTGCAATAAATATTATATAATATATTAAATAATATTGTTATGATTTATAATCAATATCCATGGCTTTTTGAATATTATTCTTGCAATACATTTCATAAATTGTGGATATGAATCATATAAAACTAAAAATTATTGTAAGCATGTACTGAGCTTAATTTAATAAATGTCAAACGTATTTTAGTTTAGTTGAGTGGGTACTTTGAATCATATTTTTTTATTATTTGTACTATTATTACTTACTCTTAGTTTTGATAGCCTCTTTAAAATCAATTGATTTATTAATTTATAAACCATAATTATTGAATACGTATAATTAAACTTTAGAAATTATTAGAAACTATTAGCAATTTAAAATAAAAATTTTTATATATGTTAGAAAATATAACACTATTTATAAATATAAGTCAATTTAATATGTATTATAGAATATTATTATAAGTAACAACTAGTTTTAACTGTAAACTTCACCAAATTAAGAAGAAGGAGGAACATCTTACACGTTAATTATGTCCAGAAAAATAAATATTTTCAAACTAAGCAATTATGTGATTTTACGCGACGAGATATAGTATTTGTATGTTACAAAATGTATGAACACGGATTAAACATCAGACGACAATCGTCAATCATGTAATTCCTTATCGGCTTTTATCCCAATATTTCGGATCTGATAACTAGCAAGTTAACTGCAGATAGGAATTGTTTTAATCACTCGTGTTTAAAACACACGTGTTAAACATTCCAAAGCTGTATTCACATAATATAATGGCTCGTTTGATCAAATCTGAATAAACTTCTATTATTAAAAAGTTGTAAATGAATATTATTAATAACTCAATGTGATGTTTCATATCAAATCAAGGGATATTTTCGATTGAAGCAAAACGGAGCGAAATTTAAGAGCGTGACTCGTCTTCCCAGCTTTGTTTCTCAGCACGAGTCAGAGTACTTTAAGAACTTGTTGTAAATAATATTTTTAATACAGAGTTTTTTGGGGTGAAATTTACATGTGTCACGCATTCACACAACTCGTCTACATGTGTATGCAACTTTATCTGTTCTACAAAACAGTGGTTACTATCGGTCGAATTATCAATACCTACGCAAGTGTAATAGTACAAAAAGAAGCGTCTTTTAAATACATTTTTTTAATTTTCAAATGGGTTTTATAAAAAAATGGCTCGTTTAAAATTAAAATTTCTAACGTTTTATATAAATTTTTTAAATCTTTATATTAGTATTAAAAAAAATTGTGTTTATCATTTAAAAGTCTAAAGTTGATATCGTTATTTTGTAAATTAAGGGGGAAGTAAACATTTTTATTATTATAAACATTTATATTCATTAACATGAAACATGTTGCCAGCTATAATCTATTGTGAATTATTGCAGCACATATTTTATATAATTGGTATGTTATATGTCTTGTTATGTATATAATATGTGTTAATTTTTCTAAAAGATTGAATATTTGAAAAGTGTAATGCAATTCATAGAAGTTTAACGATGGGAAAACTTCATTAATTTTAATTTATAATATTATTTTGATTCACTTTTTTAGTTAATAATTCTCGAATTGTGGATTTAGACACTATTTTGATACTTGTAAAAAATTTAACTAAATAAGTATTTAGATTTTGCTAAATTAAATTAAGTTGACGAATATTTGATAAAATATTTTACTTTATCTAACGAATTATATTATATGCTTTAATGATGGAATGTATGATCTCTTAGGAAAAGCGCATGTTAAAATATGTATGTAATTAGCAAGGAAATGTGTAAAGGGTTGCTAATATATGGTAGGTAATCGATTTTATTATAACTACCACAATAAATATTTAGATGAAGATGAATCAAAATGTATCTCATTGGAAAAGTGTTCCTAACACTATTCTTTCCGGGGTTATAGGGAAATAAAAATAAAATGAATTTGACAAAATAAATATGTAGAGCTTCTTAATAAAAAAAAATTTAAATATATAAAAAACATGTACAAAGACATGATATAAACACAGTATTTAGATTAATGAGACATTTTACATTAGAAATTGAATAGTTGTAATTTGATTTGTTATAATATATAAACAATAGCTATGGTTTTATTGAACATTATTATTTCAATGTAATACATATATTTTAACGATGAATCATATATAACTGAATAGTATTGTATGAATCTACTGATCTTAATTTTAATAATAATCAAACGTATAGGTATTATACTAGGTGAGTGTGTATTTTTAAATATAATCATGTATATTTTAAGTTACAGAAAATTTTATATATAGGATGTCACCATGTTAACAATATATAATATATATTTAGGATTTACATTCATATATAATTAATAATAAAAGATGTTATAAAAAATACCCTATAATGAATTAGAATAGAATCTTGTTGTCACACATAATATTATTGTTGCAATCTCTCAGCACATATTATGTTTCATAGATATATTGAATTTACATTATTATTTGTAATTATTTGTCTTTTTTTATACATTAGATTGAAAAATGAAAATGTTATATTTTAATCTAACTTGAGATACATTTTTACTACAGAATTGCTTTGTATAATGGCATTTCATAGAATTTAAGCGTTGGGAGAACTTCATTGGTTATAATTTATATTATTATTTTGATTCAGTATTTTAGATATAAATTCTCGAAAGTAGATTTAGACACTATTTTATACTTATATTAGATATAACTAGGCATGTATATAGATTTTTCAAATAGAAATTGTGATGACGAAATTTCGATAAAATATTTTGTCAATGAATAATAGATGCTTTAAAATTAAAAAAAAAAAACCGATTTCCTAGGTTTTAAGGCATGTAAAATTATGTTTGTGATTAACATGGAAATGTGCACGTTGTTTATAATTTGTAAGCGATAGTATAAAAAAAAAATATCATGTATAATTTCCAACAAATTCTCAATTAAATATTATATAATAATATAAAAAATATTATTATTATAAAATACTTATTTAGATTTCCGTATAAAACAAATAAAGAAATATGTTTAATGAAATAATATAATTACAGAATATAGGTAATTGTGACACTTTACATTAGAAATTGAATAGATGTAATTTGAATTGTTATGATTTATAAACAATATCCATGGAATTTTGAATATTATTCTTGCAATGCATTTCATAAATTCTGGATATGAATTATATTAAACTAAAAGTTATTGTAAGCATGTACTGAGCGTAATTTAATAAATGTCAAACGTAATTTAGTTTAGTTGAGTGGATACTTTGAAGCATATTTTTTTAATATTTGTACCATTATTACTTACTGCCATAACTGCCAGTCTCTGTAAAATCAATTGGTTTATTAATTTATAAACCATAATTATTGAATAGGTATAATTAAACTTTAGAGTTTATTAGCAATTTAAAATAAAAATTTATATATATGTTATAAAATATAATACTATTTATAAATATAAGTAAATTTAATATGTATTATAGAATATTATTATAAATAACAACTAGTTTTAACTGTAAACGTCACCAGATTAAGAAGAAGGAGAAACATCTTATATAATATAATTATTTTTATTATAAATGTATGATTAAAAATTTCAACGTTTAATGTATACGAACGTTGCGGATTAAAATGACTTGAATAATATCCCATTAAATTCCACATTAAAATGAAAAAAAAGGTCTATAGTAAGCTCCATCTCAAAAATGTATAGTTCGAAAATGGTACATGTAAATTTTTCCTGGAAAAATACAGTCAAAAAAAGGTACACGTTAATTATACCCAGAAAAAATAAATATTTTCAAACTAAGCAATTATGTGATTGTACGCGACGAGATATAGTATTTGTATGTTACAAATTGTACGAACACGGATTAAAAATCAGACAACAATCGTCAATCCTGTAATTTCTTATAGGCTTTTATCACAATATTTCGGATCTGATAATTGGCAAGTTAACTGCAGATAGGAATTGTTTGAATCACTCGTGTTTAAAACACACGTGTTAAACATTCCAAAGCTGTATTCACATAATATAATGGCTCGTTTGATCAAATCTGAAGAAACTTCTACTATTAAAAAGTTGTAAATGAATATTATTAATAACTCAATGTGATGTTTCATATCAAATCAAGGGATATTTTCAAATGAAGCAAAACGGAGCGAAATTTAAGAGCGTGACTCGTCTTCCCAGCTTTGTTTCTCAGCACGAGTCAGAGTACTTTAAGAACTCGTTGTAAATAATATTTTTAATACAAATTTTTTTGGCGTGAAATTTACATGTATCACACATTCACACATCTCGTATACATGTGTATGCAAATTTATTTGTTCTACAAAACAGTGGTTACTATCGGTCAAATTATCAATACCTACGCAAGTGTAATAGTACAACAAGAAGCGTCTCCTAAATACATTTTTTTGATTTTCAAATGTGTTTTATAAAAAAATGGCACATTTAAAATTAAAATTTCTAACGTTTTATATAAATTTTTTAAATCACTATATTAGTATTAAAAAAAAAATTGTGGTTGTCATTTAAAAATTTAAATTGGATATCTTTATTTTGTAAATTAAGAGGGAAGTAAATACTGAAAAATATCATCAAATATGTGTATTATAATCCATAATAATATACAGTAGTCAGAATTCAAAAATGTTTATTAAAAAGGGAGAAAATTGCATTTATCCAAACTTTTTGAACACTCTGTAGATTATTATTAAAATTATTTATTTATAGAAACGTTGCTAATAATTGTAATGAACGAATTCCATTAGAAGTGTAAAAATTGAATTAAATTGACCTTCTGGGACCTATGAAATATTAAATTATATACAAGATTAGCAATGAAATATAAAAAGCGTTCTTAATAATTTGTTACCGAAATAATAATATTACAACATGTTACACATTTGAAACAAATGTTCAATTAAACATTATATAACTTTATTAATAATTATTTCCAAAATATATAATACCTATAAGATAGGTATATATTTACCTGCAATATGTTGTATACTGGACAGAATAACTAAGGCAATAATTACTAAAGTGTACTTTTTAATTGAAGCCATTACTGTATTTTGTCGTACTGTAATAAGAACTGGTACTGTAATAGGAATATTATGTCGGTTTTTTTGAAAAACTGAAAGTTATATAGTTGTGTTGAGTAAACATTCGAATAGAAAATATGCGTTTGAATACTACACGTGCGCCACATGTTAGGGCAAGGAAAGAGGAATACAAACTCTCATTGAAATGATAAAAAGTCTGTTTTCAGTGAACTGTATGTTTTTTTTTTACACATATCAAAATGTATATTGCACGTACGCACAAACCATATTGCAAGTTACACCGTCGGGTTGGAACTAACCAAATGTTAATGAAATTGCAGGGATTCGCAATATTGCTTGGTACCACATATAACTAATTTTTATACTGTTATATACGGGATACATTGTATAGTGTATAATATATATATATATATATATATAATGTAGATATATATGCTATACGACATATCCGGCCGTATACATACTGTACAATGTGTTGACTCAAGATTTAGTAAGTAGGTCACGCGTGTAACCCATCCGGTTTGCACGGCGGTCGACACGATGTATGTCTGACCATCGATCCACGTGCCTATAAGGGTAAAATATAATGCTTAGGTTAGCAAATTCCGAAGGCCTCGGACGGACGACTCCCACAGCAGACCCCTTCCGCCGGTCGGCAGTCGGTTTAGAGTCGGAATAGAGCAGGTCGTTTTTTTAATGGTATTTTCTGTGTCCATTTAGACACCCAGTCAGCGTAGATGGACACCCAGTAATGAAATATTCGACACACTGGGTATCCTCTTAATTTCTGAAATATATTGATTATATATATAGGTATAATACTTACGGAAATGTATAAAACACTGATAAATAATGATTTATTCAGTAATTTATGACTTCAAGTTTTGTCTTTTAAAAACATTATTGCCCGTATGCATAGTCAACACGTTTGGTGTCACTTAAAATGGCTTAGATGTCACCTAGCTACGGGGTACATAACCTCCACTTAACATGCCCGTGAAGTTTCATAGCACAGTCAAAATTTAAGTGTACCGTAGTTAGGTATTACTTAAATAAGTAATCCTTAAAGATAATATTTTCTTCCTTGATATTTGAGAGTTATCAGTTGATATTTCACTATCAGTGGTATCGAGTTTGAATTTTATTATTAAATACGTTTTTATTTTATTTTATAAAAGTGAAATATGAACAAAATAAAAAGAAGAAAAAGAAATTTTTTTAAACTATTTTTCAAAATATAAATATGTAATTTAAGACTCTAAAATAAATTTTTCTTCAAATAAAAAGAAACATGAAGTTTGGTCAAAAATAATGATTGAATTTAATTGTTATGGCCAAGTCAAAAAGGTAATTTGTATATAACAGATAGGTATTTGTTGCATAACATGTTTCGTTAATCATACTAGCACTTACCTAAGATTATATTGTTAAATGTTGTTATAAAATGTTTATAGAGAAAAATTAAGAACTTAAAATTTTTTGATTTAATTATTTATTCAATATAGGTACACTTATATGAAAGTAAAATTTGATTACATAATAGAATTAATTAGAGGAGTTAATTTTAAAATTTAGATGTTGAACCGAACTTTTAAGTTTTGATGTCGAACTCGAACAAACTTTAGTTTCTTTAACACTTCTTAAACAACCTTAAAAGTAACTATGCCACGCATTTTTATGGGACTATACTTAGGTGACACTTAAATTGGTTTTAAGTAACACTTAAACGACTATGCATACGGATATATCAGTTTTAATATCACTGCACATAAAAGTGTTATTTAATTATATTGCCTGACCACGGGAACGACTTATTCTGTCTACGATATATATATATACATAAAAATGCTATGCACTAACTTTACTATGATTATGGAAGTAGGTATAAAAACTATATAATTTAAACACGTTACAAAACTGTAACACACTTTTGTGTAGCTGAAAAACGTTTTACACTCTCACATACAATCTGGTGCTGGTGGACTTACGTGTACGGCTGGTAGGTACCAATCCCCCGTTCACGGGTGAACAAATCGATGACGGTATAGGACACAAGAATGTGAATGAATAACTCAAATTGTTTCGAAGAACGTGGTTTTAATGTTTAACAGAAATAGTTCACAGTAAAAATATAGGAAGGTACGTAAAATACACGGTTCAAATAATGTGTGCCTCAATGGCCAATAACACTTTTAACAACAACTTTTTATTTTGGTATGTCTAATTTCATATCCGTGACACAAAGATTATAAAAGAAAAGGGTTTATCAAGAACAATTATAATATATATTGTGCATTAATGGCGAATAAATAGAATAATCGACAAGAATGAGAATTATAACTGTACAAGAAAAAAAAAGAACAACAAACGGGCGTTGGCCGCGTAACAACAGAAAACAGATAACAAGTATTTGTATATAAACAAAACGAGTAGGTACAAAAAACAATTTTAATGAAAATAACACTAATTTAAATTCACAAAGTGATTAGGACACGAACGAAGACAACAGATAAAGACGGGTGGTCGTCGTGCTGATGTCACGTAATAATACTTTCTGACCTAAACATAGTAGGTATCAATGATAGAAAAAATTCAATTAAATATTCACTTATAATTCCAATGGCTTAATTTTAAATAAGATGCTGAATGATAAATTATGGTTATGAGCCAGTTTCATTTATTTTTATACATAAAAAAATTTTGGGGAACATTAATATTGGTTAATTACAAACAAAAATAAAAATACGCAAAGCTTGGGTGTTTTCCCTGTTTGCAATGTTAATTCTAACAATCATGCAAACACATAAGTTAATAATAATAATCTTTGTGTAAATCATACAATAGTTATTGTTCTTTTAGGGTATTGTAACGATACAGTTTCACTGAGTCGTCACTTTATGTCTCCCTCGGTGTTTTTACTTAGGTAGGCATACGGTGGCGCAGAGTACGAGATGCGTGTATATTTGCAAATATAACAGTCGAGTTAAAACAATCATACATGCTGGTCGAGTGAAAACATATAAATATATCAGTAAAATTAAAACATTAAATAACAATTCATATTTCTCATAAACTCGCTGAAACTCGTACTCCGCTTCACCTGTGGATTTAATAACTACCCTCCAAAATCAGGGTTAATCAGGTGAAAGTGTATTTATATTTTATAATAATATTTTGGTTAATAATAATAAATCTTTATCGTTGTTGCTAGATTGTGTTGGATTATGTTAGAGTTAAAACAAACGCAGGTTATAGTTTCTAGGATATGTTTAAAATAAATTAGAAAATTTTATTTATATCAGTCTAACGACCCGGTTCAAAAGGCCGGTTAGTGTAGTGGGAAATAGCCAGCCGACCGCTCCTTAACTGGATAAAATTAGGTATAGGTATCGACGGTCCCTATAATAGGAGTCGCGTTGCAAGTGGTGGAGGCGTCGGGCAAACGTTTGAATTTATAGGAAATTTAATTATTAATTATATTTATTTTTTTTTCGAACATTTGCACCCCCAATAGTTTGTTTTATTACTAGCACAGTGGCCGATTTGTACCTTCGAAAGTAAACTTGAATTTATAAAAAAAATCTTTTAATTTAATTGCCTAAACAGTAAAAAAAAATAAAAAATTGTGTACCCGTTGATACTTTAGCAAATGTTTAAATATTATTTGAAGCGTATAGCAAACACGTATATAATAACGATAACACGATAGTAGACAATTCAAATAATTTTAATAAGGATAGTATTTTATTCACAGAAATGTCGAAACCTATTTCAAACTGGAATTTTATAACGGAAAACCTGAGGAGTGTATAAACGATTTCTTAGAAAATTATAATTTAATTTTTAAGGCTAATGAATGGTCCGAAGAGAAGAAAGCCAAGTATTTTCCTATTTACTTAAAATACAGTGCAAAAGCATTTCATTATTTCAACTCCAACACCGTCGTGGTCTCAATTAGAGTTAGCCTTTAAACCCCATTTCACTTCATCGGGTAGAACGAGAATACTTAAAGCAAAATTAATGAATCGAAAATTAAAAATTAATGAAAATGTGTCTCAGTTTTTAGCAGACTTTGAGTCGTTGGCCCATAAGGTTAATCCAAAAATGTCAGAAACTGAAAAAATTTACCTTATTTTAGAGGCACTTCCTCCTGAGTTTTATAACCATGTAGCCCTAATGAGCAACAATACTCTTAGTGAAATAAAAAATAATATACGAAAAGTAGAATCTGCTAGATCTACTACTAATGAACCCAATGGCATGGACAATTTTAATGATCTTAAGGCAGAAATAGAAACATTAAAACAAAAATTAGTAGAACAGAATGCTTTCGTTGCAAATAAAATATCTAATAATAACAATAAATATCGTAATAATGTAATAAATAATAATAAAATAATGATAACGGCAATAATTGTATAATGGAAAATACATCTAATTATTTCTTATTTGGCATAAATAAAAACTATGGATACCTACATATATTTGTCTAAAAGCTAATTATAATAAAATGTTATGTATTATACACTATAGTACGAATAAACACATTGTTACAATAATTACTATTATAATTACATAATATCATACTTGATATTGCATTACCTTAGTTGAATGAATAATTTTTGCTCGTAGGGGATAATATAATCAGTGGTAGATAGGCATTAGACTTTTGATCATAGCAGATTCGTAGGAGCTGGTTCAAATTTTTATACCAAACAACTCATTATTTTTTGTTTTATTCTCGATTATAGAATTTATCAACATAGGTAATACACTTTAGTATTATACACAGCTATAATTGTTCTTGTAACGTAATAATGTTATGTTAATAATTTGTATTTAATATCAGCAGCGATATAATGAAATGTGTCCCTTTACCTACAATAATAGTAATATGTTAGGTTAAATATTTAAATGGTTCAATGGTTGTTGCAACAATGAATATTTTCCGTGCAATATTGATATAAACCTAATTTTAATACATTCATTTTTAATGAAGATTTCTTCGGGACTGAATTTACATGTACCTTTTTTACCAGCCTTTTTTTTCCAGGAAGAATTTACATGTACCTTTTATGACCAGTAAATTTACCATATTCGGGCGGGTCCTTTTACCTATAATAATAGTAAAACGTTAGGTCAAGTATGTACATTTTAAACAGTTCAATGGTTGTTACAACAATGAATTTTTTCCGGCCAATATTTTTATAGACCTAATAATTTTAATAACTTATATATGTATGCACTGTAGGCATATAAAAATACAATGCAAGAGCCGAGATGTATAGAATAACATGAAGAGGATCGAGTTAAATTTAAATGTTGTATATGTATGAATATGATATATAAAAACATATTAAAATAGAAAAAAAACGTCCCTACATGTCCGATTAGCGTATGCAAGTAGACCATCTTAAAAACTACCTAATCTCAGTCGAGTTGAATAAAAATAGTTCTAATGCGTCCGAAATAAAATAAAAACGGAGGGAAAATGAGAAAATACATAAGACAATAATTATTAAAACCTAAGGACGCCTACGCACCAATAAATAAATACATTTGTATTAATAACATTCCGTTACTTCTGCTGGCTTTTATATTATATCAGGTGTGCATTTGTCACGTAGGCCTAATATAATATATACCAGGTATATATTGAATTTGTTCCTTTAATTTGGGAAAAATAACAGCATTGGCCATAGTGATCAACTTGAAATAGTCAAAACAATGCCCTTCACTTCATATGCTATAATTGTATATATCTGAATATAGAATCATCTAGAAATTGGATGAATTTATGTCACATAAAATTTAATCGCTATTCTCGGGCTTTTAATATTCTGATGTAAACGTAATTGACAAAAATAGGCACTAGTTTATGACCAATTGAAAATAATGAATAATTATTTACTGGGTAATTATCTTAATTTTGATATAAATTCTTTATTTTTGTCGCGGTAAAAGTTTATATTTTTGAGAAAGTCAGTTGTAGTTATATTACAATCTATTTAATTTATGCTTATAATAATTCTAATAATATTTGACTATTGAAGAATAAAAAACCTTTAAAAAATTTGTCATTAATTTGTATGTTGAATAAATTACTACATACTACTAGGTATATTAGAATTATTTTAGGACAGTTTTTGGACCCTATACATCCCATGGACACCAGGCATCAGTGCTAATGCTTACTTTTTGAATTATCTGCACCATAGTGTTATTTTTTTATAAATTCAAACCGAGAATGTCCAATTTTCAATATAGTCGTATTGTTAACAGTAATAAAACATAATAATATATAACAAAAGTAGTTAATAAAGGTAATAATATGTAATAAATATCAAATACAATAAGTAATATAATGAATTTTAAGAGAAAAAAAAGAGAGAAAAATTAAACATTATTTTTACATTATATAGACGAAGTGGGAGAGATAGCAGAAATTATATAATTCCTAAATAATATTAACAAAAAGAATATGTATATTTATACAATTTATTACCTAAATATTTATTAAGAACTTGGTTATTTCCAGAATATATTAAAATATTAACAAGGTCATCTATCATGTAATTTTGAGAAGAATGGGGCATTATAAAATAAATTACTAGGTATTGTGAAAGTTATGGATTTTAATTTCAAAATTTATATGGTTTAGTAAAAATGAGTCATCAATTCAGGATATTCATACGTTTCAAATGTCTGGAAAGGAATAAATAGACTTTTTCTTTTCTAAAAGTTTCATTAATTTTAATTTTTAAATACCCTTTATGCGAGCTATTTACACCGAGAAGACGGGTAATATCTGCTTCAACACCGTTTATTTCCAGTCTTATTTGTTCAAAAAGGAACGATAACCCATTATTACAAAATTTAACTTTGGCTGAATCTTCTACTTTTCCTTCAATAAAAATAAAACTTTGATTTGATAATGGATACACATCTGTTTGTTGAACTGATATACGTATTTCATCATTATTGTTAAATGTTCTTGTATACAGAACATATAGATGATATTCAATTTTAGTTATTTTTGAATCCATTGAGAAATTAGAATCAATATCTAAAATATCACTCACAGGCATTTTTCATTAATTGATACCTATCCTATGTTTTTTAGAATTGTTTTACTTTTAGCCGTTAATTTACGAATTTTATCCGATGCTGATGGACGTGAATCAGTTTTACTACTAAGTAATTTACTCGATTGGGAGACCATTATATTCATATTGTTGAGAACCCTTGGTTTTAAATATAGTATGTAGAATATAAGTATTTAGATAAGTAAGCATTATATTCTTTTTTTGTAGCGACTGCCGTCGCTAAGGATATAAGTTTTTCTAAATGACGACAGTCGTATTATGGACACGATTCCATAACATTGTGTATACTTAAGTTTCTTTTTAAAAATATTTCAAAATATAATAATATGTCATTTTTTTAAATGTATATGTTTCAATATACAATTAATTATTAATACAGTCATCCTTATCTCGTGTTGGAAACCCTATTTGAGAAAACGAACTCAATAAATATGTATACTCAACGGACCAACCAGACCGACTATAACAGCTAGTGGCAGAGGTACTCTTTTCGGAGTATTCTAACCAGTGTTTCTTTCAGGCACTTCTCCGGGGGGCTCAGCCCCCGCCCTGGAGAATGTCCACATTCGTGCGGTTAAGTTTACGGTTACATTTTATCTACCGATATAAGGTATTCTTTATTACTCTTATAAATAATAGCAGCTCTTATAACAGGTAAGCCATTTATTATTGTTTATAAATTAAGTATTTTTTTCTACTGCAAATCATTGACAAATCTATAATATATAAGACTAGTAAACTAGTAAAGAAGTTATACAATTTGATACTAAAGATATACAACGACCCAAGAGGACATATGCAGTGGTCGGCGGCTGTTGCCACAGTTTAATTTTTCTGATTAAAAAATACCTATATAATAGGTTTATTTGTGAATACATATCTTTATTATGATAAATTAATTTAGCCAAGTGATTTATTCGTTTCACGTGATTTTCAATTAAATGAGCTATATATTTTGGACCCTGAGCGAAGCGAGGAATGTATTACAATGATGTTAATTTTTATTATTATTTTGTTTTTTTAATCCGTGAACAGATTTTCGACCTGAAAGAGTGCACAGATTTTTACGAATGGCACCTTTTCTTTTAGAAAATTTTAAATTGGTACTTATGGTATTTTTCGATTTTCTCAATAATTTGTTAACACGACGCGAAAATTTGCCGAAAAATTACAAAAAACCACTAAAAACGGGATTTTGTCAATATCGCGTATAGTTATTTCTCCATAATTTCGAAAATAATTTTTCTATTGTCCTGAAATTTTCAACAAAATTGTATCATTGGCTTATATATATATATATATATATATATTACTTTAATTTTTAATATGACCCCGCCCCCTGAGAGAAATAAAAAATGCATTTTTCTTGATGCAATATAAATGACACCCCGATTTTTTCAAATGCCCTCCCGGAGAAAATTGTCTGAAAGAAACACTGGGTCTAATACAACGCTGACTGTCTTCAATGACATCAATAACGGTCGTCGATTTGGCAATCGATAGTTGCCGTCGATTTTTATTGAAAAGAACATCACGTGCCGTGGTCATCGTCGTTGAGCGCTGCCGCCGCCGTCGTTAACCGTGGCCGTGATCAACAGTGCGGGTATATCATCAAACCAGCGGATTCGGAACGCTGAACGTCGAACAGGTAAAAAGCAACTACCACGGAGCAACATGCATATTTCCCTATTGATTTTATAAACACTGTATATCTTTATGAGTGTATGTCAACCTATACGAATAATAGTGACAGTAGCAGTTCTGATTCTACTGAATTAGACCCTGATTTTGTTCCCCTAGGTCGACCTTATCCGACGTCCCGTCAAACAATCCAGTTACTAGGTTCCAAAATAAAAATAAAAATCCAAATATCTTAGATACAACATTTTTAATAGCTTTAAACGATAAAAACTCTATCTTAAAACCTGTTAAGACAATGGCAACAGTACTTTTTTTGGACACAGCTATAGGACTAATTCCTAAATTTAGTGGAAATAATCAACCGGATATTTATATATTCCTTAGCACTGGGGATTTTGTAATGAAAAGCATAGGGGAATTAAACCGTTCCATTCTTTTACAGGCGATTATAGCAAAATTAATGGATAAATCTTTTGCGGTAACACAACATCGTTAGGTTACATCATGGGACTCACTTAAGGGTTTGTTAGAAACTACATTTTGCGCTAAATGAATTCCAGACTATCTTCAATTAGAATTATCAACGACCCGACATAAACCGGTGAAACTATATAAGAATATTCCTCAAGTGTGGAAAAACTATTACATGAACTATGTAATGTCAGTGCGAGCAAAAGAACTGTAGCAGAAGCTAAAGTAGTACATGATTTTCTAAAGGAAACTACCATGACAACATACATTGAAGGACTACAGAGGAACATTCGAAATGTTATTAAAACTAGAAACTTCCCTACAATAGAAGACGCAATAAAAGAAAGTCTTGCAGAAGAAAAACTATTTTTGTCTAACAAAGAAACACAACGTTTACTTTAAGGTAAACCTAAAATTAATAATACAAGTAAATATTGTAGAAACTGTCGCAAAACTAATCATAATACAAGTGACTGTAGGTATCTAAATCGTAGTATAGATACAGGACAAAGGAGTAAATCAACAAATGAGTCAAACATCAAAAATGTTCAATTTCTATAAAGGTTAGGAATAAAATATAGATATATAGCAAGTTAATTTTTATCTATATTAAACCGGTGCTCGTAAAACAAAAATACATTTTACATAAAAATACTTTTGTAATTTATATTTAGTAAAGTTTCATAGTTTCATCAATTTCATTATGTTTAACGTATTAATAATAATTTTCTTTTTATAATTTATACTTTTATATCTATAAATTGTTTATTTTTTTTTTTTGTATGTAAAGAAATTATTGTATTTTGGAACTCATAGGTCCCCACACGAACGTGTTCAGTGGTGCCCATATCTTCATTGAAGAGATAAGTAAATAAATACATAAAATGTTTAACATACCTAATATGCGTAAGTTAGGATTTTGTATATTTCGACCAATGGCCCCACCTTAAATCCAGCCCTGATTCATATATTGGTAAATACTATTATATGGTGCTATTTAGGTAAAATTCGAATGTTGAAAATGTATAAATTACGCAATGTATGAATAATTATGTGGGTCAACCTTTCGATCAGTATAATATATTTACGTTTGATTGATATTTACATTTAAAAAAAAAAGAAGAGTTATTACTCGGTATAATACAGGTATCTACACAAAAAAAAATCCTTTTATTCAAATCCATATAATACAATAATTACAATTTTTACGGAAACCATAAGCTAATTTTTATTCACATTGGTATTATCGTATTTAACTATTAAAGCAGGTGTACCTGAGTTCGATTTTAGGCACAATAGGAATGGAAACATACAACTGTATACCATATTTTGTACATACAATTGCTAAACCATATAATACATAAAAAATAATTTTACTTGAAATTGTGAGTCAAACAACCAGAGGAGTCCAAACTTAAAAAAATGTTCAATTTCTATTGAGGTGTACAAGAAAAAAATATTCGAGATGGTCTAGTATTCATAATTTTGGCTGTAAAATATTACCGTTCATTTTATGTAACACGTTCCGATGGGAGCTATCGGAAGTACCGTGGAATTTTTTTGTGCAAATGGGGAAATAAATGAATTACAGCTAAAACCGATAGAGAAAAGCCCCCTTCAACTTGAAAATTATTGGCTTCTCGAGGTTCAGAATATTTCCAATCGTCGAATATTCAAACTCCCAAACTTTCATTTTTATTACACAAATTCGCCACGCGTAATAGGTTAATCTCCCTCAACAGACACAGTTATTCTCGTTAACAGACGACTAATCCACCACCACGTCATAATCCCAACAACTTCGGTTACCAATACTTCCATTCACATTCGACTAGGAAACTCAGAAATGAGACTCGTAGCCGTCTATAACAGTCCCTAAACCCCCTACTTACCACAGACCTCGATGCTCTTCTCTCTTCAGACATCGATGCAATCATAGCGGGTGATCTAAACTCAAAAAACACTTCTTGGAACAGTCTCTCGATAAATCCCTCAGGTCGCATCCTTCAAAACTACCTAGACCAAAGACTAGATGCCTAACCCGAACTAGAACCTAACGCGAACCATCGCCCCGACATTCTCGACATCGCCATGCTCAAAACCGGGCCCCTAAATTTCCAAATAAACAACTTTCCAGCCGATCTCTCTTCCGACCACTCTCTCATCTTACTAGATCTCTACCACAACGCATTCCACATCACCCCCCTCCCACCCACCAAACCCTCTGACATCATCGATTGGGCAAATTTCGAAGAAATCCTAAATTTCACCCATCTCTCTCCACCTAATAACTCTTCTACATAATCCATTGATTCTGAAATTTCAAAACTTACTGACACCATCTCCACCGCTATTTCTGACTGCACCTCCGTCTTCAACCCCCCCCCCTCAACCCCAAAACAGCATCTCCCCCAAAATATCCTCCGTGAAATTTCTCGTAAAAGGCGCCTCTGTTGTAATTGGCAAAGAACCCGCGACCCTATCCTAAACACCCGTCTTAACGCCCAAATTGTTCTCGTCCGCAATCTTCTCTCCTTCCATTGGGAAAATGAATGGTTCAATCTCCTAGGTTCCCTCAACTCTGATCCCAACGGCCGCTCCACCTTCTACCAAATCAATAGAGGCTTCCTCCGCAAACCCCCTCCCGTAAACCCTCTTATATCCAACGACGACTCCCTTATCTACGATCCCGTTGGTAAGGCCGAACTATTCGCCGATACCATGCAAGATCAATTCACTGCTACTAATTATTCCCTTCCCTACGACTCCGTTATTCGCAAATCTCTCCATATTCACAACTCCTCCTCCACTCATCAGAAAAAACATCTTTTTTCTCCCGGAGAAGTCTTGGACACTATTTTGGAACTCCAAAAACGTAGCGCCCCCGGCCCCGACCTTATCGCAATTTCCACCCTGAAACATCTCAACAAGGCCTTAATCTTACACATCTGCCGTATTCTCAACGGTTGCGCTCGCCTCGAATACTTCCCGGTTTACTGGAAACTAGCCACCGTTGTCATGATTCCTAAACCAGGCAAAGACCCCAAATCTCCCTCTAACCACCGTCCGATCTCTCTTCTCAACACCCTCAGCAAGGTCTTCGAACGCCTCCTCCTCACCAGACTTCAAACATATTTCTCTCCCCTCATCCGCTCCGAACAGTTCGGCTTCAGGCACCACCACAGTAACACCCTCCAACTAGTAAACGTCTTACACGACATAATTTCGGCCAAAAATCTCAGTAGGAAAACCGCAGCTCTCCTCCTTGACGTCCAAAAGGCCTTCGACAAAGTCTGGCATCCCGGCCTCATCTTCAAACTTATTTCAAAAGGAATCCCCACCCAACTCTTTAACATTATCAAATCATTTCTCCAGAACAGAAAATTTTCCAACAAAGTTCATCACCAATTCTCTTCTCACAGGAACATCTTAGCGGGGGTCCCCCAAAGCGCCTGCCTCTCCCCAATCTATTCTCTCTGTACGTCAGCGACCTCACTGTCCACCCCAAACCTAAGGTCGCACTCTTCGCCGACGACACGCTTCTCTATGCCACCAGCAAATTTCACTCCGCGGCAGCTTCACACCTCCAAAAACAAATAAATCTCATCCAACTCGGGTTTAAACAGTGGAAAATTTCAATAAATCCTTCAAAAACAGCCATCTTCTCCTATAACAAAAGTACACTAAACACTCCAAAACCCAAAATCCTCAACACCCCGATTAGCTGATCCTACTCGATTAGATACCTGGGAGTCATCATCGAGAGAAATCTTAATTTCTCAACCCACACCAAGTTCGTTGTCAATAAAATTTAAGCAGCAGGCCACCTCCTCTTCCCCATGCTAAACAGAAAAAGCCCTCTCTCCATCAGAACCAAATTATACATTTTCAAAGCCTACATGCGCCCCATCCTAACATACGCTTCCTCTCCATGGGCTTCCAATAATTCAAAAACAAACTGGTCCCGCATCGAAGACTTTCAAAATATTACTCTCCTCAATATCACCAATCTTCCCCTCTAAGTTAGCAACCACACCATCAGGAAATCCACCAACATCCCGTCCATTCTAGACTATACTAACTTCACCTCCACCAAACTCAAACATTCCATTTCATCGTTCCCCTTTCCACACATCGCGTCTAAAATGTCGTCATAAAATGTATAACTTACCTAATATCCGTAAGTTGGGATTTTTGTATATTACTACCAATGGCCCCACCTTAAATCCAGCCCTCATTCATATATTAGTGAATACTAATATATGGTGCTATTTAGGTAAAATTCCAATGTTGAAAATTTATAAATTTACGCAATGTACGAATAATTATGTGGGTTAATCTTTCGATCAGTATAATATAATTACGTTTGATTGATTTTTACATTTTAATTAAAAAAGAAGAGTTGTTACTCGGTATAATACAGGTATATACACAAAAAAAAATCCTTTTATTCAAATCCATATAATACAATAATTATAATTTTTACGAAAACCATAAGCTAGTTTTTATTCACATTGGTATTATCGTATTTAACTATTAAAACAGGTGTACCTGAGTTCGATTTTAGGCACAATAGGAATGAAAACATACAACTGTATACCATATTTTGTACATACAATTGCTAAACCATATAATACATAAAAAATAATTTTACTTGAAATTGTGTTTAAAATGTAATATTGCTACTTGGAACATATCTATTGAAATTTAAAGTTTGTTCTCAACTACATATTCGAATCAAGGTTAAATTTTTTGTAAATTTAAGTATAATATTAAAGTGTGATACCACGCCGTGTGGTCGTCAACTTTGGTGTTATGAGGAGAAATGATAGAACACGTTCTGCATTATATATATTATAATTTATAACTATTAATTAGACACTAAACTACGATTAAATACGAATGATTAAATAATAAATTTACACACTAGCTATACGTACAAAAAGATAGATATTTGGAATTATATATTACACGATAAATTAACTTGACAAATAATAAAATAGAGGTTCTGTATAGAGGTTGTGTTTTGAAGTTTTGTCTAGAGGTTCTGTTTAGGACTTACGTGAATACTGTACTCTGATTCTAAACCGACTGACGACCGTCGGACGGGGCCTTTGGAAGCCGTCGCCCGAGGTCTTTGGAATGTTTTGACCCAAGCATATTCTACCCTTATAGGCACGTCGACCATCGTGTGAACCGTATGGGTTCATACGGTACCATATGGGTTCATACGGGTAGGCATACAATATGTATACGTTATAAGTCGTATAACACATACATCTATATCCTAAGGGGAGACCGGGGCATGTTGACGTGTAGGGCAAGTTGACGAATTTGGTCTTAACGATTTATTACGACATCTATCACAAATTTTTATAACAACTAAAGAACATATCAATATATTGATATAAACTATATTGTTAATCACACCTATGTTATCACTTTTTTGTTTACCCTTTTAAAATTAACATTTTACAGCCGTATTCAGTAAGGTCTCTACAAAATATAACATAAGTAAACCTTTTTATTGTTGTAAATATAGTTAGTGGTAGGTGTTAGCAATGTAAATTGGAACAAGTTGACGAATGTGTCTAAAATTTTATAATAAAATGTAACACTTTGATTTATGTAGCTATTAGGACAATATGGTTAGAAATTATGTAAAGAAGACAGATAGGAGATCGTAATATATAATTGTATATGTTTTATTTTGTTTTATCTAGTCAAATTTGTACCTAGATATTAAGGTTTTTTTTTCACAAAAATTTTTATTTTATATAATGCATGTTTAATTTTGTTTTAAATGGTTAAATGTTTTTTTTTTTTTCATAAAGATTTAATATTTGTTTTAATTTAATTTTATCTAACATTAAATAAATTATTTATTAATTACTGTATTGTAAAATTTTTATTTTTTCATTAAATAAAATATACTATTTCAACTTGCCCCATTGAAATGTCAAATTGCCCCGAAGCTGGGGCAAGTTGACGAAATCGGTTGATCTACTTAGATTATGAATAAATGAAAAAATACCAAATAATAAGGAAATAAAAATTTACCAATTATTCCCAGTATACCAAAGAATATTTGTGTAAAATTTCAAGTGTTTTTATCCACTGGTTATAATAGGACAGTTGTTGAAACCTTAAGGTCGTCAACTTGTCCCAGTCTCCCCTACACTATATAATAAATCCCGTATACAACACAGTAATTTAGGACTTCAATTTTTGTCTTTTAAAAACATTATCAGTTTTAATAAAACTGCACATAAAAGTGATATTTAATTATATTGCCTATCCGGGAAAATTATTTATTCTGTGTACGATCTACATACGTAAAAGTGTTATACACTAACTTTACTATCATTATGGAGTTTTGTGTATAAACTATATAGTTTAAACCCTCCATGTCTGTAACACATGATTGTGTAGCTGAAAAACGTTTTCAATGGTATTTATCAAACCATAGATTAAACACCATCTTTTATGAAATATTTTAAATGTTTAAATTGTAAAATCTAAAAATCTATATATTTTTCTTGTACATAATCATGGCTTAAATGTATATCTTTAAATTATGGACATAATATGATAGAAAAATTTAAATATTGTAAACCATACAATTTATGTACCTATTTTCTATATTATATTGTAATAGAACGAAAAAGATGGAACACGGGACTCGGCGTTGTGTGCCAATATGTAATAGAACGAAAGAGGGGGAAAGTCGTATCTATAGTTTTATGATTTATATATAATTTTAATTTCAATATAATATATAAACAATGCCACACGATTCTAAATATATACCTACTACCTTTTTTTTTTCCTGTGGAACCGGCAACGCCTTAGGGACATATACCTAGTACCTACTACCTACTATTGTACATTTTATAATTGTACATATTATTATTGTTGATTTTTCCCAAATACGACTTTTATGTAAATACAAAAGCGCGATTGTGAATACAGCGTCTTCATCGGACGACATCTTAAAGACGACTGTTTCGGAATGTTAGTTCTGTATAGTAAATATTTTGTTGAATTCCAAAATGTCGTCCAATGAAAACGCTGTGCCCCAAACCGCGATTTTGTATTTACACAAATATCGTATTCGGACGCAAAGTAAAAAAACGTTTTGGGTTAGACCAAGTTTATTGAGAAGAAAACGACAAAGTGAGACTGATTTATTAAATGATTTAATGGATGACGATGAACTTAGTAATGAAATCCGCGGATCATTGCATAATTGTTTGCGTACCTATACCAAGTACAGATTTTGAATATATATGTTATATTCCCTACAAAATCGTATACTTAGATATTTCCTTTGAAACGATAAACGAAAATATTTAAAATAGTAATCTTGATAAAACCGTAGTTAGCCCTTATGAATCACCCCATGCCGAGTCGTTATACAGTCTACTTATTTCATACTTAGACATTTTAAAATAATAAATGAAATAGTAATTGTAAGAAAATGAGCCATATGGACGGGCCCCATGCCAAGATGCGTACTTGCATATAACTTTTGTACACGTATCTATATTTAGAAATAAAATAATAAGTAGTCCAAAAAACCAGCATATGGTAACTAATCCTAATGCCGGCCCTAGTCTAGACGGGAGGAGAGCAGGTGAAATAGAAAATCAAACGAACCACACTTAATACAAAATATAACACTGAGAACATTTGCACGTCGGAATAAATACAAGGTGTACAAAAGTTTGACAGACCAATGACGATACGTAGCAGAGTGAGTAAATAATATATGCTAATGTACTTACAAAAGAATTAGATATGCGATCACTATATATTTCTTAAAAAATGACTACATTATGGGCTAATGAAATCAATTCTGCTCTATGACAAAAATCGTGAGAACGGACCCCAAGGAGAGAGGTCACAAGGGGTCATACCTATATAACTGGGTCCCCGAACACTGAAATTTCAGACGACCTGGGACTAGCGATTGTGACGCATACTCCACGCCTGTGGATTTTCTATTTTTTTACGTATAACATCTCTCCGGGACTTTGTTTATTTTCGAGTATTTAATTTGGACTTAGCCGATTTTTATAATATTTTATATTGTGGACTTAGAATAATATCTATTATTTTAAGTTCTTTTAATTACTGTGATCATTTAATAAATATTGTGAACGTACAATAGCAATAATATTCATTGACGAAAAATTGGTGTTTGACTTTAATTATTTTAATTAACCTCTCTCATCTGACATCAAATCAACGTCGGTGGACGAGTACCCTTTGTGTGAAACCAGAACCAGTAATAATAAAGTAAAAAGAATCTCGTCCCTATAAGAGTATAGTATATTATATTATAAAATATGATTAGTGACTTTCACTCGTATATGTCCCCAAGGCGTTGCCGGTTCCACAGGGGAAAAAAAAGGTAGTAGGTATATATTTAGAGTGGTGCGGCATTTTTTATATTATATTATATTGAAATTAAAATTACATATAAATCATAAAACTATAGTTATACTCGTATTTACGACTTTCCCCCTTTTTTCGTTCTATTACATATTGGCACACAACGCCGAGTCCCGTGTTCCACCCTTTTCGTTCTATTACAATATAATATAGAAAATAGGTACATAAATTTTATGGTTTACAATATTTAAATTTTTCTATCATATTATGTCCATAATATAAAGATATACATTTAAGCCATGATTATGTTCAAGAAAAAATATATAGATAGACAATTTAAACATTTAAAATATTTCATAACAGCTGGTGTTTAATCTATGGTTTAATAAATACCATTGAAAACGTTTTTCAACTACAAAAACGGGTGTTATAGACATGGAGAGTTTAAACTATATAGTTTATATACAAAACTCCATAATCATAGTAAAGTTAGTGTATAGCACTTTTACGTATGTAGATCGTACAAAGAATAAATAATTTCCGCGGTTAGGCAATATAATTAAATATCACTTTTGTGTGCAGTGGTATTAAAACTGGTAATGTTTTTAATAGACAAAAATTGAAGTCATAAATTATTGAATAAATCAATATTGGTCAATATTTTATATATTTCTAAAGGTATTTCTACGATGCCTGGGTGTCCAACTGGATACAAAAAATACCCTTAAAAAAACAACCTACTGTAGTCCGACTCTAAAACAACTACCGACCTATTTATGTAGGATTTGCCATCTTAGATATATCTAAAATTACTATGTATAATTTTCTTATATAATGTAATAAAAATAAATTATGGTGACATATTCCCTAATATACGGCATTAAGACAGAACATTTCTTTGAAGATTTGAAAAATAACTTTTTACAGAAATTCGATACGTCAAATTACCCCGTAAATCATGCTTGCTTTAACAATGATCATAAAAATGACCCATTGAGTTTGAAATTTAGTAATTATATGAATATAAAGGTTTCAGCCCCGAGTAAAATTAACTAGTAGTAAAACTGATTCACATCAATCAGCATCAAATAAAATTCGAAAATTGACAGCTAAGAGTAAAAAAATTCTAAAATACTTAGGATACCAATTAACGAAATATGCCTGAGAGTGATATTTTAAATATTGATTCTAATTTCTCAATGGATTCAAAAATAACTAAAATAGAAAATCATTTAACAATAATGATGAAATACGTATTGCAGTTTAACAAACAGATGTGTATCCATTACCACATGAAAGTTTGCTTTTTATCGAAGGAATAATAGAAAATGCAGAAAAAGTTAAATTCTGTAATAATAGGTTATCGTTTCTTTTTGAACAAATACGACTGGAAATAAATGGTGTTGAAGTAGATAGTACCAGTCTTCTCGGTGTGACTAGCTCTCTCAAAGGATATTTATCATGTACACCGGATAACTATTGTTATTTAAATGCAGGCTGGTATTTTTTGAAGATTTAAAATAATTTTAGTTAATTCTCGATTGGAATTAATTTTAACAAGATACAATAGTGATAATAATCCTCTTTTAGTTAAAACACCGAATTCTGCAACTTCTGGATCAGTCACTATTAATCAAATAGTTTGGAAAGTTCCACATATTAGCGTAAATGATAGAGAAAAATTAAAATTAATGAAGATTTTAGAAAAAGAAAAAAGTCTATATATTCCTTTCCGCACATTTAAAACGTATGAACATCCTGAATTAGGAACATTGAAAAATGTGGTATGGAATATAAAAACTGCTTCGAAATTAGAAAACCCGCGTTATATTATTATAGGTTTACAAAAAGGACGAAAAAATAATTTGGAAAACATTATAGCATGTTTGACCACTGTAATTTAAGAAATGTTAAAGTATTTCTTAATTCTGCAGTTTATCCGTATGATAATCTAAATTTAGATTTTTAGCAAGAGTGATTTCTCATTATTGTATGAAATGTATTCATCTTTCCAGGAATCATATTATGAAATTGAAAAATGACATCCATTATTAAATCCTTCAAAATTTATGTCTGACGAACCGATCATAGTTATTGATACTTCAAAACCGAATGATTCTACAACGCCATCGTCAGTTGATGTACGCATATAACTTGATGCCACAGAAAATTTAACTGGTGTAACGGTTATATATATATTATGTTTCTATAATAATTCTGTGTTTTTTTTATTAATACTTACCTATATACACTGATAGTATGAATTGCTACTGTGAAATTGATACACACGTGCATTGAAAATTTGACATGTTGTAAGAATTAACACACATGGACATTGTAAATTTGATATGTTGACAAAATTAATGCTGCTAGTGTATACTGAACATTTAAAACTGTAAAAGGTAAAAAATAATATATGAGACAGTCTAGATTTCACGATTTTCCCTGTATAAAAAATTGACTCAGGGTTTAGCAAGTAGGCCGCGCGTGTGACCCATACGGTTCATACGATGGTCGACGTGCCTACAAGGGTAGAATATGCTTGGGTCAGCACATTCCAAAGGCGGTCGTCAGTCGGTTTAGAATCAGAGTACAGTATTCACGTAAGTCTTAAACAGAACCTCTAGACAGAACCTCAAAACAGAACCTCCATACAGAACCTCTATTTTATTATTTGTCAAGTTAATTTATCGTGTAATATATAATTCCAAATATCTATCTTTTTGTACGTATAGCTAGTGTGTAAATTTATTGTTTAATCATTCGTATTTAATCGTAGTTTAGTGTTTAATTAACAGTTATAATATATATAATTTAGAACGTGTTCTATCAATTCTCCTCATTACACCAAAGTTGACGACCACACGGCATGGTACCACACTTTAATATTATCCTTAAATTTACGAAAAATTTAACCTTGATTCGAATATGTAGTTGAGAACAAATTTTAAATTTCAATAGATATGTGCCATGTAGCAATATTACATTTTAAACACAATTTCAAGTGAAATTATTTTTTATGTATTATATAGTTTAACAGTTGTATGTACAAAATATGGTATACAGTTGTATATTTCCATTCCTATTGTGCCTAAAATCGAACTCAGGTACACCTGATTTAATAGTTAAATACGATAATACCAATGTGAATAAAAACTAGCTTATGATTTTCGTAAAAATTGTAATTATTGTATTATATGGATTTGAATAAAAGGATTTTTTTTTGTGTAGATACCTGTATTATACCGAGTAATAACTCTTCTTTTTTAATTAAAATGTAAAAATCAATCAAACGAAAATATATTATACTGATCGAAAGATTGACCCACATAATTATTCGTACATTGCGTAAATTTATAAATTTTCAACATTGGAATTTTACTTAAATAGCGCCATTTGAGTGACTTGCTTTGTGGGGGGGTACTCTGTCTCAAGATTGTGCTTATATCCGAGGGTTGGATATGACAGGAGTTTGAGGTGGTGGGATGAAGTGGTTGGATGGTTATTGTTTAGTTCAGAATTTGAGAGGACAGTTTCTTTTGTATCCGTCGAGGAGGCCAGGGCGGGTTGTGATAGACGCGATGTGTGGAAAAGGGGACGATGAAATGGAATGTATGAGTTTGGTGGAGGTGAAGTTGGTGTAGGCTTGAATGGACGGGATGTTGGTGGATTTTCTGATGGTGTGGTTGCTAACTTAGAAGATTGGTAAAGATTGGCTAACTTAGAAGAAGGGAAAGATTGGTGATTTTGCGGAGGATATTTTGGGGAAGATCCTGTTTTGGGTTCGGGGGGGGGGAGGGTGAAGACGGAGGTGCAGTCAGAAATAACGGTGGAGATGGTGTCGGTAAGTTTTGAAATTTCAGAATCGATGAATTGTGTACAAGAGGTATTAGGTGGAGATAGATGGGTGGAATTTAGGATTTCTTTGAATTTTACCCAATCGATGATTTGAGAGGCTTTTGGGGGGGGGGCGATGTGGGATGCGTTGTGGTAGAGATCTAGTAAGATGAGGAGGTGGTCGGAAGAGAGATCGGCTGGAAAGTTGTTTATTTAGAAATTTAGGGGCCCGGTTTTGAGCAAGGCGATGTCGAGAATGTCCGGGCGATGGTTCGGGTTATTCGGGTAATGGGTGGGAGAAGATGGAGCGGCGACAGAAGTATCTATCTTTGGTCTAGGTATTTTTGAAGGATGCGACCTGAGGGATTTATCGAGAGACTGTTCCAAGAAGTGTTTTTTGAGTTTAGATCACCCGCTATGATTGCATCGATGTCTGAAGAGAGAAGAGCTTCGAGGTCTGAGGTAATTAGGGGGGTTTTGGGACTGTTATAGACGGCTACGAGTCTCATTTCTGAGTTTTCTAGTCGAATATGAATAGAAGTATTGGTAACCGAAGTTGTTGGGATTATGACGTGGTGGTGGATTAGTCGTCTGTTAACGAGAATAGCTGTGTCTGCTGAGGGAGATTGACCTATTACGCGTGGCGTATTTGTTGGGAGTTTGAATCTTCGACCATTGGAAAGGTTTTGTTTAGGAGGAAAATGTCTACATTATGGACTTGGACGAATTGTAATAGTTCAAGACGTTTCCGAGAGACGCCTTGAGCGTTCCAAAAGAGTATTCTGGTGTTAGCCTTTGTTGTTGAGAAGGAGGGGAAGGATGGTAAGGATAGGGACGACCGCATCCTATATCTTAGTTTTGCCGCTGGAGATGTATGAAATGAAATTAGCACCATATAATAGTATTTACCAATATATGAATCTAGGCCGGATTTAAGGTGGGGCCTTTGGTCGAAATATACTGAAATCCTAATGAACGCAAGTAGTAATGATTTGTATATTCTGAACCTCGAGAAACCAATAATTTTCAAGTTCAAGGGGGCTTTTCTCTATCGGTTTTAGCTGTAATTCATTTATTTCCCCATTTGCACAAAAACATTCCACGGTACTTCCAATAACTCCCAGGGGAACGTGTTACATAAAATGAACGGTAATATGCCCGTAAATTTTACAGCCAAAATCATGAATACTAGACCATCTCGAATATTATATTTTACCCTGCGTTTTTATCACAGACATATTTTCAGTTATTTTAATTCACCCAATTTGTTTTCGTTCGGAAGTGGGATATCCCTAATATTTATTAATATTATGCATGTAATTTTTTAATTCTACTTAGAATTTAGAATATTCAATATATATGTATTCAACTACTGGGTTTCACATTAAAAAGAGTACGGATATTTTATGAGTATATGAGTACAAAATATCGATATGACTGATCGAAAAGAAACACTACATAAGCTTCGACGTTATTATCAATATGGAACGCAAAAAAGAAAAGACACTTCTAAAAATGCTCTCCCACCCCATAATTTAGCCTTGGCACTCGAGAACTGTGAATCAGGCCGTGGTATATAAAGTGAAATAGGTACTCTATCATAAGTTCAAAATAATAATTTTTTAAATACATAATGAAACAATTAATAGTACAAAGTCCGCGTCGCACAGTGGGAGGATATAAACATTTATTGAGACTAAAATAAAGAAATTATATCAAAATTAAGTATAAATAATTATTTACTATTTTCAATTGGACATAAAACTAGTGCTTATTTTTGTCAATTACATTTACATCAGAATTAACCCTGTGGAGGGGGTTAAGAATACCTCCACGGTTTCCTCATGCCTGTCGTAGAAGTCGACTAATTGAGGTTACGTCAGCCTGCATAAAACTTGTCAAAAATGTATGAAGAGTTTTAAAACGAATATAGGCGAGTTTTCCCATCTCGGATGTTCGCGGGGAAAACAAAATTGCGTACTTGGGTGTGGAGAGAGCCTAAGGGACAAGTGAACAGTACCAGCCTAACAGCGGCTGCGGTAGTCATTCCATCAGTTATATGTGCGGGTCTACCCAACGGCCGTGATGTCGATGGTGTAGAAAATGCACCAAAGTGTTTTGGGTTAGATTCGCGCTTGAGTACGCGGGATAGGTTCAAAGTGAGAGTAGGTACGTGGAATGTAGGAACATTGACAGGTAGGAGTAGGGAGTCAGCAGAAGTTTTGAAGAGGAAGAATGTGAATATTTGTTGTTTGCAAGAAACAAAGTGGAAAGGGGAGAAAGCAAGAGAAATTGGAGAGGGGTATAAAATCATATATTCAGGAAGGTCTAGTACAAGGAATGGTGTAGGAGTGATATTAGATGAAGAAATTAAAAGAAAAGTGGTAGAGGTGATTAGAAAAAAAGATAGGGTTATTTTAGTAAGCATAATATTAGAGGATAAGGTATTAAATATAGTAAGTGCGTATGCTCCATAAGTGGGATGTGAGGAAAGTCAGAAAGAGGAGTTCTGGCAAGAGATGGATGAAGTAATGCATGGAATACAAGGAAATGAGAATATTGTAATTGGTGGGGATATGAATGGACATGTAGGCTGTGATAGAATAGATTATGATAGAGTGCATGGAGGATATGGGTATGGAGAAAGAAATGAGGCTGGAAAAAAAATACTTGACTTTGCAAAAATTTAGAAATCGCTTTTAAAAAAGGAAAATAAACAATAAATACAAAATTCGTCAAGATACAAATGATGGAATTGATTCATAGTATCGTTATCGATAGTGTATTACTATTATTTTTAATTTGAGAACATAGATCAATCATTACATTCAAAAGACTATGCTGAGCGAAGCTTGGTATATTAATATAATTGAAAAAAGTTATTTATGATAACTTTATTTTGTTACTTCCCCTAAATTTCTAAAATATTTTTGTCAAAAAGGTAGTTTTTCCTTCCTTAAGAATAATTACTTGAAAATCGAAAAATAATATCTTCAAAATACCAACTAGAATTAATTTGGAATCAAAAACTTAGTATTTCAAAATACCTCAACACGACTCCTTCAACCCAAAAAAATATTTATAGACATAAAAAACACACCTCAAAGTAAAAAAAATTCACGTTTCGCCTAGAGTGTAAAAGGTCATTTGCGTACATTTTCCACAAAAATTGAAAAATATGCATAAAATATGCTATAAACACCAAAATATTCTCTAACCTCTAAAATATGCTCCAATTTGCAATATAATTTTTTTCTATGAATTCTGTAATCGATAAATTGACCTCACTTTTTACCCACGTTGAACTGCAAATACTTAAAATATGTAAAAATCTAAAAAGCCAATATCTAATCATAGTATATGTTATATAATCTATTACATAATATTTTGAAATTCTGTATAAACATCAAATGTACGTATAC
This sequence comes from Pemphigus obesinymphae, assembly GCA_025469235.1. Lineage (NCBI taxonomy): Eukaryota > Metazoa > Arthropoda > Insecta > Hemiptera > Aphididae > Pemphigus > Pemphigus obesinymphae. The sequence goes on along the minus strand of JAIPRL010002068.1, from coordinate 27,663 downwards.
TGTATAGCAAATATATAAATAAACAACTTTTAAATTAAAATTGTACCTAATACAATATAAGTAATTTTAAAACTAGAAAAATTTAATAAAAATAACTCAATACAAATAAATAAAATTTTAAACTTATAAAAATGACAAAATATATTAATAAATTATTGATTTTGAGCCGAGAGACGACTAATCTATTGTTTTTACAATAATATATGTAGAGAAAATTTAATGAATATGTACCTAAGCGTTAATGAAAACTACATCTACCTAAAATTATTGTTATAAATATGAAAGATGTAATGCCAAATACCTACAATTTTCATCAAATAATTACTATAAGATAATATTGACGTGATAGAATTAAACTTTATTTTATCAATTTCGGTACCTAATTCACAATAAATAGTTGAAAGTAAAGGAAAACCATCGAAATTAATGGAAAATGATTAGGTATTAATCAGAACGGCTTCACAAACAGCCACAGAAAGTATGTTTTAGGTACTTATGTACATTTTAAAACTCATAAACATATTACATACAGTTTTTAGTATAATATGTAATCGGACGAAAGAAGGATTCTCGATGTGAGTCACGGAGATACCAAATAAATAAAATAATTTATATGAGATGCAATCATCAAGTTCTCCATCAAGTTCGATTTTAGACACAATAGGAATGGAAACTTACAACTATATACCATATTTTGTACATACAATTGCTAAACCATATAATACATAAAAAAAAATTTCACTTGAAATTGTGTTTAAAATGTAATATTGCTACATGGCACATATCTTTTGAAATTTAAAATTTGTTGTCAACTACATATTTGAATCAAGGTTAAATTTTTCGTAAATTTAAGTATAATATATGTATGAACAAATATCCATTTAGACTATAAATAAAAAAATACTATATGTAGTACTAAACTACTGTAGGACCAGAATATCGTTCCGCTATGTCTTAGGAAAATTTCAAATATTTTGTAAAATTTTTTAATATCATTAAATCGTCTGGCCAAGGGTGTCAAAATTATTATTATAAAATATATTGTGAAGTGCGTGTCCTTGAAGATCAGTAATACTGATCCAAAGAGGTTTTCCATTAGAACGAAGGTTAGTAAAGTAGGACTATTTACTTTATAAAACAACATACACAAAAAATACAATAATAGTCGCATTTAATTTAGCAATTATGGGTCATATGCAGTGCCGGAATTGGTGGGGAGAGGCGAAAGAATTGAGTAGGTACTTTTATCTAACTAATTTTTTAGAAATTTTTGTGTAACTCAACTATTTATTTTCAAATGGAATGCAAAAAGCTTATTAATATCTGGCATTTTTAAATTTTTATATCAAAATGGCCGAGATATCATGTCACTAAACCGTATAAATTTTGGAACAAAAATCCAAAACTTTCACAATATTAATTTATTCTATATTCCCCATTTTTCTCAAAATTACATGTTAGATGTTAGATATCGGGTTTATATTTTAGTGTCTTCTGGAAAAAATTAAGTTCTTAATAAACTTTCAATAATAATTGTATTAATATACACATTTTGTTTTGAAAATGGATTTATATAATATTTCTTAACTATATATGAGACATTTTATGTATTATACAACATTTAGTCCCGAATCGATGTTCGGAATATAATAACGTTTAGTTAAGGCTATGTATTAAATTTTAAGTGTTTTGAAATAAATAGTGAAAAATCTATACACAGCATTTTAACCAAAAAAGCTATCCATATTCTACTCATATTGTATTATCTATAATTTAAATACTTAATATACCAATACTCTTATCCGATTTCTCTAGAAATATTTAAAAAAAAACATATCTTTTTTCTTCTCCTCCTCCAACAATTCCAACTATTTGGGGTCGGCAATCCTAATCCTCCTCTATCTATTTGATAAAAAATATTTCAGTGTGTTTGTAAAGAATCATTGTATAGAAATTTTAAAATATATTTGCATAATCCGTATGGAGGAGATCTTGATATTTACAATTATAGCATATAAGGCTAAGGGCATTTTTTAAACTCTTTCAAGTTGATCACCATGATCATTATAGTTATTTTTCCCAAATTAAAGGAATAAATTCAAGAGAAAGTAGACAAGTGAGGTAAACATATATTTGAAGGTGAATGGATAGTTATAAGTGGAACAATATACATACGTATTTTATTAAATATATGCTAATGTCTGATATAGAAAAATTAAAGTTAACGGTTTTGTAGTATTTAGAATAAGATACAATTTGTGTTTGCGCCGTAACTATTTGATTGCGATAATCAACTCGCGAAGGCGACGACCAGCTATCTACCGTCCTTATATGTCTTCCCTTTTTCCTCTTAATTAATCGTATGTGAATTATAAATATTATTATTCCAATTATTATCGTTATTATTATTACTGTTGTTACCATATTATCTGTTGTTTTTGTTTTTGTTTGGATCACCTTACAGTCCTTACACTGTTTCAAACCCCCTCTCTTCCACATAAAATAATCAATTTGTGATTTGTTCCCTCCACTCTTATAAGTAATATAATGCTCTTCTCTCTTCCTAAAATAAGTGTTCACAATTGCTAATTCATACGCTGATGCAAAATCAAGTATTTTTTCTCCAGCCCAATTTCTTTCTCCATATCCATACCCCCTCCATGCACTCTATCATAATCTATTCATCACAACCTATATGTCTATTCATATGCCCACCAATTACAATATTCTCATTTCCTTCTACTCCTTGCATTACTTCATCCATCTCTTGCCAGAACACCTCTTTCTGACTTTCCTCACATCCCACTTGTGGAGCATACGCACTTACTATATTTAATACCTTATCCTCTAATATTATTCTCATTAAAATAACCCTATCTTTTTTTCTAATCACCTCTACCACTTTTCATTTCATTTCTTCATCTAATATCACTCCTACACCATTCCTTGTACTAGTCCTTCCTGAATATATGATTTTATACCCCTCTCCAATTTCTCTTGCTTTCTCCCCTTTCCACTTTGTTTCTTGCACACAACAAATAGTAACATTCCTCCTCTTCAAAATTTCTGCTAACTCCCTACTCCTACCTGTCAATGATCCTACATTTGTACATTCATTTGGTCGTTTTAGACCAAATGAACGGTAATATGCCCGTAAATTTTACAGCCAAAATCATGAATACTAGACCATCTCGAATATTATTTTTTACCTGCATTTTTATCATAGACATATTTTTCAATTATTTTTATTTACGTAATTTGTTTTCGTTCGGAAGTGGGATATCCCTAATATTTAATAATATATAATAACACAACATAAGCTTCGACCTTATTATCAATCTAGAACGCAAAAAAGAAAAGACACTTCTAAAAATGCTCTCCCACCCCATCATTTAGTAATCGTAAACAAAAGTAATCGTGATATATCGTATATATATCGTAATAATAAAATAATTGCTATATTATAGGAATTACGTGAGAGAAAACTTATAATATAATGTCTACTTTAGGTGCATATATCATATGAATTACACCGTCCAGCTAGAAAAATAGTTCGTAGACGTCGTGTAGTTACTCGTTTTAGAAATGAACATTTACAGGCAGATTTAATCGATTTACAAACCCATTTTGAAAAAAATAATGGTTTCAAATATATTTTAGTTGTTATAGATACATACACAAAGTTTGTATGGGTAGAATCTTTAAAAAATAAAACTGCAAAAGAAGTGACAAAACATATGTCAAGTGTACTAAAAAAATTTCATCCTAAATTATTACAAACAGATAATGGTACTGAATTTTATAATAAAGATTTTCAAGATGTAATGAATAAGTTAAATATTAGAAATTATTCAACTTATTCATCTATAAAAGCTGAAATGGCTGAACGTGTTATTAGAACTATAAAAAACAAAATTTATCGTAATTTCACTGCAAAAGGCTCATGGAATTGAATTAAATCATTAACAAAATTAATTTTAGATTATAATAATACTAAACATACAACAATTAATTTCACACCATTTAAAGCTCAATCAGATCCAAATAAAATACAATTACAATTAGAAACTAGAAAATTAAGAAATAATAAAAATTTAAAAATTAACAATAAAGTTAGAATTTCAAAATATAAACATGTATTCGCTAATGGATTTATACTCGTATTAAATTGGACTACAGAAATTTTTACAATAATTTCTAAAATTTTACACACTAATCCAGTAAAGTTACTTCTCATCTAGTTACTTAATCAACTAAAAGATGAATAGGTAATATAATACAAGGATGTTTCTATGAGGAAATAAAAAACACAAATTTTCTAAATACTTTTTTTATTGAACGTATTATAAAAAAAGAATAAAAATAAAATGTTAGTGAAATGGCTGGGCTCACCTTACAACACCTGGATCACAGCAAAAGATATTATAATATAATTTTTTTCATATTTTGTAGTAAATTTTTTTTTTTTTACAAATATACATATTATATACTTTTATAAACGACAATATATTTTCATTATTATAAACTAAAATGTTATTAAATAAAAAATAAAGAACAATATATAATCTATATAAGATAACTAGGTCAAATACATTTTTATAAGAATATTCATTAAATTTATAATGTCCATACGGTACCGTATTAATACCATTTTTTAATATAATTCTTTTATCACAATTAGCACTTAGTACGAGTTTATTTACCGTTTCAGAATATACCATATGCTTCTTAGATTGAATGGAATTTATATTGAAACATTGAACATTATTATCTTGTGGATCTTGTTTAATAAAATTTTTTAAGACAGTTTTATAATGAGTAACAGTTAAAAGTTTATTAATTATATATTTTTTTGCTCCCTTTGCTTTTTTATACTCTTCCCCGCATACAACGTATGCATATAGTTTCGGTTGTAATGAAATAAATTCGGTCACTATTTGACTTTTTAATTCATCTTTAAAACACAATGGTTTATTTTTATGATCATTGTTAAAGCAAGCATGAATTACGGTGTAATTTGACGTATCGAATTTCTATAAAAAGTTATTTTTCAAATCTTTCTAAACTAAACTTTTCTAAAATTAACATTCTGAAACAGTCGTCTTTAAGACGTCGTCCGATGAAGACGCTGTATTCACAATCGCGCTTTTTTATTTACATAAAAGTCGTATTCGGGCGCAAAGAAAAGGACAATTTTGGAACACCAACACAACCCAATTGACTTTGATTTAAGTAGGGAAAAGTCAACAATAATAATATGTACAATAATAAAATGTACAATAGTAGGTAGTAGGCATTAGGTATATATGTCCCTAAGGCGTTGCCGGTTCCACAGGGAAAAAAAAGGTAGTAGGTATATATTTAGAATCGTGTGGCATTGTTTATACATTATATTGAAATTAAAATTACATATAAATCATAAAACTATAGATACGACTTTCCCCCTTTTATCGTTCTATTACATATTGGCACACAACGATGAGTCCCGTGTTCCATCTTTTCCGTTGTATTACAATATATTATAGAAAATAGGTACATAAATTGTATGGTTTACAATATTTCAATTTTTCTATCATATTATGTCCATAATTTAAAGATATACCTTTAAGCCATGATTGTGTACAAGAAAAATATATAGATAGACAATTTAAACATTTAAAATATTTCATAAAAGATGGTGTTTAATCTATGATTCGATAAATACCATTGAAAACGTTTTTCAGTTACACAAACGCGTGTTACAGACATGGAGAGTTTAAACTATATAGTTTATATACAAAACTCCATAATCATAGTAAAGTTAGTGTATAGCACTTTTATGTATGTAGATTGTACACAAAATAAATAATTTCCGCGGTTAGGCAATATAAATAAATATCACTTTTATGTGCAGTTTTATTAAAACTGATAATGTTTTTAAAAGACAAAAATTGAAGTCCTAAATTACTGTGTTGTATACGGGATTTATTATATAATGTATAGGATATAGATGTATGTGTTATACGACTTATAGCGTATACATATTGTACAATGTGTTGACTCAGGGTTTAGCAAGTAGGCCGCGCATTAAAATCGCGCGGCCTACCCGTATGAACCCATATGGTACCGTATGAACCCATACGGTTCACACGATGGGCGACGTGTCTATAAGGGTAGAATATGCTTGGGCGAGCACATTTTAAAGGCCTCGGACGACGGCTCCCAAGGGCCCCGTCTGACGGTCGTCAGTCGGTTTAGAATCAGAGTACAGTAATCACGTAAGTCTTAAACAGAACCTCTATTTTATTATTTGTCAAGTTAATTTATCGTGTAATATATAATTCCAAATATCTATCTTTTTGTACGTATAGCTAGTGTGTAAATTTATTGTTTAATCATTCGTATTTAATCGTAGTTTAGTGTTTAATTAACAGTTATAATATATATAATTTAGAACGTGTTCTATCAATTCTCCTCATTACACCAAAGTTGACGACCACACGGCATGGTACCACACTTTAATATTATCCTTAAATTTACGAAAAATTTAACCTTGATTCGAATATGTAGTTGAGAACAAATTTTAAATTTCAATAGATATGTGCCATGTAGCAATATTACATTTTAAACACAATTTCAAGTGAAATTATTTTTTATGTATTATATAGTTTAACAGTTGTATGTACAAAATATGGTATACAGTTGTATATTTCCATTCCTATTGTGCCTAAAATCGAACTCAGGTACACCTGATTTAATAGTTAAATACGATAATACCAATGTGAATAAAAACTAGCTTATGATTTTCGTAAAAATTGTAATTATTGTATTATATGGATTTGAATAAAAGGATTTTTTTTTGTGTAGATACCTGTATTATACCGAGTAATAACTCTTCTTTTTTAATTAAAATGTAAAAATCAATCAAACGAAAATATATTATACTGATCGAAAGATTGACCCACATAATTATTCGTACATTGCGTAAATTTATAAATTTTCAACATTGGAATTTTACTTAAATAGCGCCATTTGAGTGACTTGCTTTGTGGGGGGGTACTCTGTCTCAAGATTGTGCTTATATCCGAGGGTTGGATATGACAGGAGTTTGAGGTGGTGGGATGAAGTGGTTGGATGGTTATTGTTTAGTTCAGAATTTGAGAGGACAGTTTCTTTTGTATCCGTCGAGGAGGCCAGGGCGGGTTGTGATAGACGCGATGTGTGGAAAAGGGGACGATGAAATGGAATGTATGAGTTTGGTGGAGGTGAAGTTGGTGTAGGCTTGAATGGACGGGATGTTGGTGGATTTTCTGATGGTGTGGTTGCTAACTTAGAAGATTGGTAAAGATTGGCTAACTTAGAAGAAGGGAAAGATTGGTGATTTTGCGGAGGATATTTTGGGGAAGATCCTGTTTTGGGTTCGGGGGGGGGGAGGGTGAAGACGGAGGTGCAGTCAGAAATAACGGTGGAGATGGTGTCGGTAAGTTTTGAAATTTCAGAATCGATGAATTGTGTACAAGAGGTATTAGGTGGAGATAGATGGGTGGAATTTAGGATTTCTTTGAATTTTACCCAATCGATGATTTGAGAGGCTTTTGGGGGGGGGGCGATGTGGGATGCGTTGTGGTAGAGATCTAGTAAGATGAGGAGGTGGTCGGAAGAGAGATCGGCTGGAAAGTTGTTTATTTAGAAATTTAGGGGCCCGGTTTTGAGCAAGGCGATGTCGAGAATGTCCGGGCGATGGTTCGGGTTATTCGGGTAATGGGTGGGAGAAGATGGAGCGGCGACAGAAGTATCTATCTTTGGTCTAGGTATTTTTGAAGGATGCGACCTGAGGGATTTATCGAGAGACTGTTCCAAGAAGTGTTTTTTGAGTTTAGATCACCCGCTATGATTGCATCGATGTCTGAAGAGAGAAGAGCTTCGAGGTCTGAGGTAATTAGGGGGGTTTTGGGACTGTTATAGACGGCTACGAGTCTCATTTCTGAGTTTTCTAGTCGAATATGAATAGAAGTATTGGTAACCGAAGTTGTTGGGATTATGACGTGGTGGTGGATTAGTCGTCTGTTAACGAGAATAGCTGTGTCTGCTGAGGGAGATTGACCTATTACGCGTGGCGTATTTGTTGGGAGTTTGAATCTTCGACCATTGGAAAGGTTTTGTTTAGGAGGAAAATGTCTACATTATGGACTTGGACGAATTGTAATAGTTCAAGACGTTTCCGAGAGACGCCTTGAGCGTTCCAAAAGAGTATTCTGGTGTTAGCCTTTGTTGTTGAGAAGGAGGGGAAGGATGGTAAGGATAGGGACGACCGCATCCTATATCTTAGTTTTGCCGCTGGAGATGTATGAAATGAAATTAGCACCATATAATAGTATTTACCAATATATGAATCTAGGCCGGATTTAAGGTGGGGCCTTTGGTCGAAATATACTGAAATCCTAATGAACGCAAGTAGTAATGATTTGTATATTCTGAACCTCGAGAAACCAATAATTTTCAAGTTCAAGGGGGCTTTTCTCTATCGGTTTTAGCTGTAATTCATTTATTTCCCCATTTGCACAAAAACATTCCACGGTACTTCCAATAACTCCCAGGGGAACGTGTTACATAAAATGAACGGTAATATGCCCGTAAATTTTACAGCCAAAATCATGAATACTAGACCATCTCGAATATTATATTTTACCCTGCGTTTTTATCACAGACATATTTTCAGTTATTTTAATTCACCCAATTTGTTTTCGTTCGGAAGTGGGATATCCCTAATATTTATTAATATTATGCATGTAATTTTTTAATTCTACTTAGAATTTAGAATATTCAATATATATGTATTCAACTACTGGGTTTCACATTAAAAAGAGTACGGATATTTTATGAGTATATGAGTACAAAATATCGATATGACTGATCGAAAAGAAACACTACATAAGCTTCGACGTTATTATCAATATGGAACGCAAAAAAGAAAAGACACTTCTAAAAATGCTCTCCCACCCCATAATTTAGCCTTGGCACTCGAGAACTGTGAATCAGGCCGTGGTATATAAAGTGAAATAGGTACTCTATCATAAGTTCAAAATAATAATTTTTTAAATACATAATGAAACAATTAATAGTACAAAGTCCGCGTCGCACAGTGGGAGGATATAAACATTTATTGAGACTAAAATAAAGAAATTATATCAAAATTAAGTATAAATAATTATTTACTATTTTCAATTGGACATAAAACTAGTGCTTATTTTTGTCAATTACATTTACATCAGAATTAACCCTGTGGAGGGGGTTAAGAATACCTCCACGGTTTCCTCATGCCTGTCGTAGAAGTCGACTAATTGAGGTTACGTCAGCCTGCATAAAACTTGTCAAAAATGTATGAAGAGTTTTAAAACGAATATAGGCGAGTTTTCCCATCTCGGATGTTCGCGGGGAAAACAAAATTGCGTACTTGGGTGTGGAGAGAGCCTAAGGGACAAGTGAACAGTACCAGCCTAACAGCGGCTGCGGTAGTCATTCCATCAGTTATATGTGCGGGTCTACCCAACGGCCGTGATGTCGATGGTGTAGAAAATGCACCAAAGTGTTTTGGGTTAGATTCGCGCTTGAGTACGCGGGATAGGTTCAAAGTGAGAGTAGGTACGTGGAATGTAGGAACATTGACAGGTAGGAGTAGGGAGTCAGCAGAAGTTTTGAAGAGGAAGAATGTGAATATTTGTTGTTTGCAAGAAACAAAGTGGAAAGGGGAGAAAGCAAGAGAAATTGGAGAGGGGTATAAAATCATATATTCAGGAAGGTCTAGTACAAGGAATGGTGTAGGAGTGATATTAGATGAAGAAATTAAAAGAAAAGTGGTAGAGGTGATTAGAAAAAAAGATAGGGTTATTTTAGTAAGCATAATATTAGAGGATAAGGTATTAAATATAGTAAGTGCGTATGCTCCATAAGTGGGATGTGAGGAAAGTCAGAAAGAGGAGTTCTGGCAAGAGATGGATGAAGTAATGCATGGAATACAAGGAAATGAGAATATTGTAATTGGTGGGGATATGAATGGACATGTAGGCTGTGATAGAATAGATTATGATAGAGTGCATGGAGGATATGGGTATGGAGAAAGAAATGAGGCTGGAAAAAAAATACTTGACTTTGCAAAAATTTAGAAATCGCTTTTAAAAAAGGAAAATAAACAATAAATACAAAATTCGTCAAGATACAAATGATGGAATTGATTCATAGTATCGTTATCGATAGTGTATTACTATTATTTTTAATTTGAGAACATAGATCAATCATTACATTCAAAAGACTATGCTGAGCGAAGCTTGGTATATTAATATAATTGAAAAAAGTTATTTATGATAACTTTATTTTGTTACTTCCCCTAAATTTCTAAAATATTTTTGTCAAAAAGGTAGTTTTTCCTTCCTTAAGAATAATTACTTGAAAATCGAAAAATAATATCTTCAAAATACCAACTAGAATTAATTTGGAATCAAAAACTTAGTATTTCAAAATACCTCAACACGACTCCTTCAACCCAAAAAAATATTTATAGACATAAAAAACACACCTCAAAGTAAAAAAAATTCACGTTTCGCCTAGAGTGTAAAAGGTCATTTGCGTACATTTTCCACAAAAATTGAAAAATATGCATAAAATATGCTATAAACACCAAAATATTCTCTAACCTCTAAAATATGCTCCAATTTGCAATATAATTTTTTTCTATGAATTCTGTAATCGATAAATTGACCTCACTTTTTACCCACGTTGAACTGCAAATACTTAAAATATGTAAAAATCTAAAAAGCCAATATCTAATCATAGTATATGTTATATAATCTATTACATAATATTTTGAAATTCTGTATAAACATCAAATGTACGTATACTGTATAGCAAATATATAAATAAACAACTTTTAAATTAAAATTGTACCTAATACAATATAAGTAATTTTAAAACTAGAAAAATTTAATAAAAATAACTCAATACAAATAAATAAAATTTTAAACTTATAAAAATGACAAAATATATTAATAAATTATTGATTTTGAGCCGAGAGACGACTAATCTATTGTTTTTACAATAATATATGTAGAGAAAATTTAATGAATATGTACCTAAGCGTTAATGAAAACTACATCTACCTAAAATTATTGTTATAAATATGAAAGATGTAATGCCAAATACCTACAATTTTCATCAAATAATTACTATAAGATAATATTGACGTGATAGAATTAAACTTTATTTTATCAATTTCGGTACCTAATTCACAATAAATAGTTGAAAGTAAAGGAAAACCATCGAAATTAATGGAAAATGATTAGGTATTAATCAGAACGGCTTCACAAACAGCCACAGAAAGTATGTTTTAGGTACTTATGTACATTTTAAAACTCATAAACATATTACATACAGTTTTTAGTATAATATGTAATCGGACGAAAGAAGGATTCTCGATGTGAGTCACGGAGATACCAAATAAATAAAATAATTTATATGAGATGCAATCATCAAGTTCTCCTATTGGGTATTGATGTGTACATACCATTTTTAATAAAAATAAACTTTCCATATTGTATAATGTAGGACAAAATGTAATGTTTTTTTAAAATATAGCCGATTCAGGGATTTTATCGTAATGACACTACGGTGAGGGAGAAAAATAAAAATTCTGATCGATACGTAGTTTATAACGCGATTGCCGGCGAAACAATCTAGTTGTTGAGGAATCCTCTGCCGTGTCCACCCCATAAAAACGCTAACTGCACGACCTACATTACTCTATTTTCTGTCGGGCGTAGCGGAATCTCGTAAAAATAGGACGTGAAAAAAAATTAAGAAACCTTCGCAAAATAGTTCGGAGTCAAGTTGTACCGTGAACGGCCTCGGAAACGGCGACGGAATAAAAATGGAATATTTTCAGTGGTATCAATGGCAGAAAGAAAAAAATTAGCGTTATATATAATAATTGTATTTTAAAATTCAGGTGGAATCTAAAGAACCATTTTTACCATTTTTCACTCATTATTATTAGTAGGATGAATTGGAGGTTTCTAAACTTTCTAAGACCACATATACAAGCTAAAATGCTGGCGTACCTCCTGTCCCCTGACTTTTATTCCTTTTTTTTTTTACCACCATTTATCTATCATATATTATATCCTTATCATGTATTTATTTATAATGGATGTTTAGGTAAAATTTACGCCTATTATATACTCTGCAAGTGTGCTGATTCATTCATTGTTTCATTCAGTGTGCATTTATGTCTTGTACTTAAACACATTTTTATAAATCACATTGTTTCATTAATTTATTTAAATTAATGGCTGAACATCATAAACGACCAAATATATCAACGAAATCAGCCCTTATCGGGAGGCTACACACCATACAACAGTGTGATTTTCATTTCACGAATATTCATTAAAAGAAATTTAAAAATCTTGATTTATCTATTATATCATGGTATATATTGTCTTTTAATTATTAACCGTTATATTTTAGTATTATTATTATATTTCATTATGTGAAGTTAATCAAACTATTATTGATTAATTATAAATTATTTATTGAACAAAAAAAAAATGAAATGGTGGTTTTTTAAATTTGTAAAGACGTCACATAGAATTTTTAATCAATATAGGTATTGAATAATTATTATGTTTTTCTTTAAACTACTTTTTATTTAAAATATGACAATATGAATTTTGTTTAAAATAATTTATAATAAAATATTGTTTATATATGTAACACTTTTAAGTATTAAAATTTAAAAAAGTCGACATTATGAAATAGTAAAGAGTTTCATTTTTTGTTAAAATTTTTAATTTTCGATTATTATCTAATGATTTATAAAACATTTCGTTAAAATGTTTGAGCGGCTGTTAAATAATAATATTTTTTAGAAAATATATTATTATATTACGAATATTTTAACCATGTAAAATTGATTATACTTTATATATTAACTATATTATGTTATTAGTATAATTACGTAAAAATTATAATCAAAGTTACATCATGTGTATTATTTTATTATAATGCAAATAAAAACTCGTAAAGAAATAATAATTCAAAAATTCAAACAAAGAAGCCGATTATTTTTATCTGTCGATTATATTGTAAAATTGCATGGGTCCGTGTCCGTATATCCGACAACATCGTTGTATGTAAACTATTTAGGTATAAATGTATAATACAGAATATAAGGGGGCATACTGTGTGAATAACTCCGTATACCTATTGTATATGAAAAATGTGTTCTATTTAATATTTATATTATATAGATAATCTTTATTTTCTTTCCATCTTCCGTTTGGTGAAGTTGTGTAAAATTGTATACGTTTTTATAAGTTTTATATGTTCTTAAATATATACCGTCATACGTATACCAAATATTATGGAAACAAAAGCAATAATACTATTAACAATAATTACCTATGTTATATACAATTAAAATATTAATTTGTATTTTGAAATTATTATAAGTATAAAATATTTTACATTTACATTAAGTCTTAGATGCATAAATTGTAAATACTTCTTATAGACATTTTGTAAACCCCCCCCCCCAAGTTATATCCTAGCATTTTCGTATTTTTTATTACCTAAATTTAACACGCTATTAGTATGAATTTACATGGCAATCACCGAAATGTGCTTGACGTTATGTAGGTAATACGGAAATTATATTTTCCTCTGACAAATTTAAATTTTGAAAAATGTGAATGTCCAAAAAAAAAAGATCTAGATCATCTCGTCGCACGCGAACGTCTCGTAGAGTGCGTTTGTTTTGGGAAAGCGCCAGATTCTCTTGGACAGCAAAAATGAGCTGCGATAGTATAGCACTCTCAGTGGCGTATTTTCGGAGGAGGGTGGAGTTCTGGGTTCTAGTGCACCTTTTACCTTTTAAAATCATACCCTTTAAAATGGTATCGATATCATTAATTGCGAATGAGTTATAACAAATCCAAAAATCTGAAGGGGGGAATTTTCAGTGGTCTCCCGAGTTCTCTACGACTATAATTATGTAAATTTCTGCAATTTTAAAAATTTGACCCACCCCCTGACAAATATAATAGGCGTACCTCTTACCAAAACTTAATTAAAATCATAACCCGTTGGAATTGTGTCGATATCATTATAATAGTCCCTGAATGATAGCAAATCCAAAAAAGTGAAGCGGGGTTCAATATAGTATATTTATACCCCACAGTATGATCGTATGAACTACGGATATATTTAGTGGTGGATTTGGAGAGGGACGCAAGGGGACGGAACTACTCTTCATTTTTTTCACGTTTAACAGCGCATCCCTTAATTTATTTATCAGGGAACGCAAGGGACGCAGTGTTTGTTTTAATTTGTATTTAAAATTTTTAAAAATTATAATTTTTTTTTGGAAAAATTGCGAAAATAAATGTTTTTTGTCCTTATGACATAATAAGTTTTAGATAAAAAAAACATGATATAAAATGTTGAATAGTTGATCTTATTAAATCATATTGGCGTATCATATATAATTAATGAACTAATGAATAATCTTCATTATCCGTGAATGGCTAAAGCCTAAAAGGATGGCGAAATCGATGCGACACCGATAATAACTTCATTTCGGTGTACATTTACAACTTCCTCGGTTATTCATTTAAAAGGAAAAGTGTTAAATCATTTTAAAAGAGGAATGCTTACACTATAGGCTATCTTGAAAATATGTAACCCCCCAACAATGATGTAAAATAATCTTGGATTTTTCTATTCTATCCATGTTATATAATAATCTAAAATGTTTTTAAAAATGTCCCCTGGTTAAGAAACTTTGGATAGGGGGTGTGGGGAACGAAGTCCCCCATGGCTTACTTTTTCTTTAACGATATATTCCGGAACGTAGATTTTTTAACTAAGCTCAGAGTCCGTCCTTACTTTTTTTTCAAATTTAACCACTGGATATATTAGTATATTTATACCTCCCGCTTTAAAAAGAAAACATAGAAAATCTGGTAACATAATCGTACCCACCAGCATGTTGTTTTGGTAGGATAAATATCCTAGGCATTTATTACCGGGAGTATGATTAGACTAGCAGAATTATATATAATATAATAATAATATATAAATTTACGGGAGTACGATTTTCCTGCCACACTGGCGGACGCCAGATTTCTCGGTGTATACTGTATATATAAATATAAAATAAAAAAATTAATATAAATAATTTATATACTATAATATATGGGTTGCATAAATTTAATTTTCCCGGGCATAATAATTTGAATCCCAATCCGTCCCTGGACATAGGTACTAAACAGAATATTATAATCCTCTGCCTTTATTTTCGAGGTAAGTATATAATACCTTTTGTTATTAAAAATGAAACAAAATTTAAAAAAAATATATTTTTCAGACAGGACTGTCAATATTATTATTATTATTATTATTATTATTAGTTTTTTTGACTGGCAACATTTTTTTTTTATTAATTGTTATCAATTTTATATTTGATAACATGTTCTAGCGCTCACACGGCGTTCCACTTGGAATCGTAAGCAAACCGATTGTAAGCGTTTGTTTCTAAGTGAAAAGATTCGTAAGCGTGAGCGTGAGCGTCCAAGTAGAACGCACCCTAGGTTTTCGAACGGTAAATTTCTTTATTTAGTTTGTCATTTGTTAACACTGTTTTCTCGAACGAAGCGAAATCTACTATAGTAAGTTGACTTGAGTGAAGTTTTCGAACGCACCCGTAGCGTTTGCAATATCTTATCAGTTTATCACAAAATATATAATATAATATAAATATATATATATTGTATTTATATATATAAAACGACAGTAATCAATTTATTGATATTTAATTTTTTTAAAAAACAAATTTATCGATATCAGTAAGTATCGTATCGAATCATTACGATACGATACGAAACTTTTTACGTGTGTTATTACGTAGATGGCACGATTTTTATTAAGATAAAAATTTTAATTTATCTTAAATCGTGGTAGATGATTATGGTTATGTAATCTTAAAATTATCCTTGATGTGGTATGCGGTGGTATTAAATATCATATGATTCTTATCATTTGAACTTGGTGTGATATCTACCATAAATTTTAATTTCTTCATTGATATTTGATATATAATTTGCTGTTTTTCACTTTTCGAAGTGCAATTAGGGAGGATTTTTCACTATAGACAAAACTGTTATCCAAATTGTATTTACCAATTATGTTTCGGACAACGCTGCAACGTGCGGTACCTTGTATTCGTTTGGTCGTTACATCAGGTCAATCACGACCAAATTCTAATGTTCCACCATCTAAGCTCGAAGTATTCATAGATGATAAAAAAGTGCTTGTAGATCCTGGAACTACAGTATTACAGGTAAAAATAATTTTTATAAATTGGTTGAATATATTATATATTATTATTGATATATATTTATTTTAGGCAGCCGCACTCGCTGGTGTTGAAATACCACGATTCTGTTATCATGAACGTTTAGCTGTTGCTGGGAACTGTAGAATGTGTTTAGTTGAAGTTGAGAGGTCTCCTAAAGTATGGTTCATTATTATATTATAGTTATTAAAATAAATCAGATATATACTCTAAATAATTGACTATATTATTTTTTTATTTTAGCCAGTTGCTGCATGTGCCATGCCTGTAATGAATGGTTGGAAAATCAAAACAAACTCTGAATTAACTCGCAAAGCTCGTGAAGGTGTTATGGAATTTTTATTAATGAATCATCCTCTTGATTGTCCCATTTGTGATCAAGGAGGTGAATGTGATTTACAAGACCAGAGTATGGCATTTGGTAGTGACAGGTCACGTTTTGTTGATATAGATTTTAATGGCAAAAGGTATTTTATTTTTTTCTAGCTAGGTATAGATTGTTCTTAATTAAATTTATTTTTAGAGCTGTTGAAGATAAAAATATTGGTCCACTTGTAAAAACTATAATGACACGTTGTATACATTGTACAAGATGTATTCGTTTTGCTTCAGAAGTAGCTGGTGTTGATGATTTAGGAACAACTGGTCGAGGTTCAGATATGCAGGTATATACCATCCAAATATCTGGAATTAAACTTAACAAAAAATACAAAAATACTAATTAAGTATACAATTCAATATTATTAAAATATATTTTTTACAATATATTTTATATTTTCATATTATAACAATTAATTATTTATGAAAAACCAGCAAAAAATAATTTGCTTCGTTACCTACCTATTCTACATGTTTTTTCAAAACAAAAGTAGGGATATTTTTGTTTTAAACTACTTGAATGAGTCTGGTTCTCTAAATGCGACTAAAATAAATTACACCTGAAATGCAGTTCTAAATTCACAAAAAAAAATTACCTATGTGAATTTTTTTGTAAAAAAGTCATTTTTGACGATTGCAAAGGTAAATATTTGGAAAATAGGTATGTGTTTTTGTTGGTTTTTAGTTCAAAAAGTAAATATAATAAGTAAAATCTGAGTATAGATAAAAAAAATTTAAAAAATTGTAAATTCAATAGCTCCAGTCAGAATCTAAAATATGTATAAATTATTATTTTTAGTGTGTCTAAATTTTAAATTATTCTATGAGTGATTAGTATTATTATAATATTAGTCAATATCATTTAAAATCTTTTATATTTATTTGTAAAATATTTATAATTTTAGATTCTGAGTGAAGCACAAAAGTTATTGGTTTTAGAATATGTCCTTTTTATTTTTGTATATATCCACTTTTGTAAGGGTCTTGGATAAAGAGGCTTTTGATTGCAAATTCATTCTAGTTGGTACTTTAGAAATGTCATATTTTGATTTTCCTAGTAGTTTCCTTAAGCGTAAAGGAAAACTTCAGATTTGAATAAAAAATGGGTGCAAATGAAAAAATAAATAGTTATTATTAAATACATATTTTAACCAATTGTTTCTTGTCAATTGGCTATTAAAAGGTTAAAAGACATTTTTTTAAAAAAGTAATATTAAATATTATTATACAAAACTTTGTTTGAAATCATTTTTAGATTGCAATGATTATCTTTGCATTTAAATCTAAATTAATAATAATACACTATCAAAGATTGGACACACTTCTTAATCTGAACAGATTTACCTATATAATTAACATCCTTAAGTTATATAATATATATAGGCGTGTGCGTTCAATTAGGGAAAAGAAAAACTGTTTCCTGGCTTTTCCATACTTTCTGTAAAAATTAAAATGTTTATTAAAAATACTTTTGACCTTTTTTTATTTTTAATGTAGAGTTTATGAAGTTGACTTTGCCCTCCCCCATTTACTTAGATGGACACCCTTGTACGTATATTGTTTATCAAATAAAAACAATTTCTAAATATTATTAATATGCATTTTTTAAACTATTGGTAATATATTGTATGATTAAGTAACCGTTATAAATAAAAAAGTAAAAAAAAAACACATGGTAGATTATATTATATTCCAATTTTGGTAGATTGTGACAAGTATGGTATCACGTATTAAAAAATTATTTACACATATTAAACTAATATTATCTTGCTTTTTTCAATTTTATAGGTTGGAACTTATATAGAAAAAATGTTTTTGTCTGAACTGAGTGGTAATGTTATTGATTTGTGTCCAGTTGGAGCATTAACTAGTAAACCATACTCATTCTCTGCACGTCCTTGGGAAACTAGAAAAACCGATAGTGTAGATGTTTTGGATGCATTAGGAAGCAATATTGTTGTATCCACAAGGGCTGGAGATGTGATGAGAATTTTACCGCGACTAAATGAGGTAATTTACAACTAAACAGATAATTTTTATTTTCATTAACTTCAATATTTATAATAATTTGAATCTAATAGGATATCAATGAAGAATGGTTATCGGATAAATCACGTTTTTCGTATGATGGACTTAAGCGCCAACGATTAATTACTCCATTAATTAAGGATAACAAAGGAAATTTAGTACCAGTTGAATGGGAAGATGCATTAGTAGCAGCGTCTAGAGCATTAATTAGTGCCAATGGCGATGTAAGATTAAAATACCTAGATTTAATTTTACATTTCATGAATTCTTATAATTTTAGATTGTTGGTGTGAGTGGTGGTTTATCTGATGCTGAATCTATGATAGCATTAAAAGATTTACTAAACAAATTGGGAAGTGAAGAATTATACACAGAAGAACCATTCCCAATGACTGGTTCTGGTACAGATTTCAGATCGTCATACCTTTTAAATAGCAGTATTGCCGGTATGCATAAGTTTATGAAGTTAGTTATAAAATGTAATTTATATTTACTTATAGGATTAGAACAAGCTGATTTGGTGCTTTTGATTGGCACTAATCCACGTTATGAAGCACCATTATTAAACACACGTATTCGTAAAGCATATGTACATAACGATCTTGATATAGCATTGTTAGGACCTAAAGTTGACCTATCATATAATTATGAAGTATGTTTAAAATATTGCATTTTTATTGACTTGTTTGAGTTTATTAAATATTTCTGTATACTTAGCATTTGGGTGAATCACCAGTGACATTAAAAGATTTAGCAGAAAAACGACATGCATTCTTTGCTAAACTATCCAAAGCTAAGCGACCAGTCATAATTTTAGGTGCTCAACAATTTGAACGACAAGATGGTGCTATACTTTTAGCACAGGCGCAAAAACTTTCTCAAGAATTATCTAAAAATGTAAAAGTATATTTATAATTTTATAGTTATTAAATTAAATAATAAATAAATATATTTAGGTTGATAAAGGATGGAAAATTCTAAATGTATTGCAACAAGTTGCTGGACAAGTAGCTGCATTAGACTTGGGTTATAAGCCAAATCTTAATTTACGTACTCCCAAAGTACTTTATTTATTAGGAACTGATAATGAAACATTAACAAAGAGCAAGCCTGCTGGAACCACAGTTATATATCAAGGTATTTATTTATTAAACATTTTCATCTATTAGCACTATTTTAGAAATCATGTATACCAAAGATGATCAACTGGCCTAGGAAGCACCATTCAATCCTCAGTCCTGTTTTATCTAGCACTGGAAATCTATTGATATTTTTATCATTAATAATTCGGTCAGTAGTGGATAGGAGCTCTTTGCTTGTTTGATAGGGTACTAGCAGTGGATGTATTGGAACAAACAAATCAGACCAATCGTGGCAAAATGGTAAGGTTGCTGAATAGAGTAACAAGATTTCTCTGGGTCACTATTATTTCATAATAAAAATATTTTTTGGCCTACAATCATTGCTTTGAGTTGCATATCTCTAAAGTGTTTGGTTTTTATACAGATTTAATAAACACAACTTGATCAAATAATTAATTAATAATAGCTATTGTTTCATAATTATTGCCAAAATGTTAAATTAAAATATACAAATAATTTTTCTGAAAATTAAACTGGTTAGCAGAGATTTTGTCCAATAGCTTTTTTGTTTAAATGATTATATCCATATACATTTATGTCCAATAAATCAAATTGTCTATTAATATAATTTTAATTCTTAATTAATATTATTTCATTTTTAAATTTCCAAAAATAGTTAATACTCTTATATATATATTTTAGGACACCATGGAGATGCTGGAGCAGCAATTGCTGATATTGTCCTTCCAGGAGCTGCATATACAGAAAAACAAGCAACCTATGTAAATACAGAAGGTCGTGCTCAACAAACATTAATGGCTGTACAACCACCAGGAATGGCACGTTCAGACTGGAAAATTATTAGAGCAATTTCTGAAGTTAGATTTTATTTATTTATTTTTTTTTACAAATATTAATTATATGTATTGTACTCATTTGTTTTTTTATTTTAGTTTGTAGGTGTAAAACTACCTTATGACACATTAAATGAGGTGCGTGACCGTTTAACTGATGTTTGTCCAAGTATGACTAGATATGGAGATCTTGAAGAAGCCAACTTTTTAACACAAGCCTCAGATTTATCTAAAGTAATTGAAAATATGATTTAATACTGTATATACTTTATTTACATAAAACTATTGATTACAGGATTTATCTTCCCAGTCTGCCAGTACACCTTTAAATGTAAAACAGATTGCATTAGAAGATTTCTATATGACAGACTCTATCAGTAGATCTTCACCCACAATGGCTAAATGCATACAGGCTGTTAGAAAACAAAAAGAATCAAAATATTATGAAAGTCGAGTTTAAAAAGAAGAAAAAAAAATGGGCCTACATTAATAAATTCCGAGTCCTTTTATGTAAGAAAATTAAGATAATTAATGATTTTAGAACTTAGAATGTTATACATTTTGATTTTTAGCCTTACATATATATAAATGTATAAGTAAAAATGTTGGCAAATATAATTTATCTATATCATCTGAAATTCATTTGTATTTTATTGATAAATTATTTAAAAACACAAACATAATATTATATTATAAATTAATATTTATAATAAATGTATCTAATAATAATATAAATATGTTTTGATTATAGTAAATTCACAACAAGAGTAATTGAATAATTATCATACATAATAAAATATAAATTTCCTATTAACATAATAGCTATATTGTTTAAATATCTCTCCAGGCCATAACAATCTTTTGAAACGGAACAAATTGTCCATTATTAATTCCACTGTAAAAAAAAAAAAATAATAATAAATTAAACAAATTAAAATATTTAAATTAAAAATGCATTTATTTAACTTACCAATCAAAATATCTGATACCATTTAATGTTCCATCACAGTCTCCAATCTTTTGATCAAATTGTACTCCTACTAGTGGCTCTGTCATAGTAGCTACATGTCCTATGTATCGCAGCCGCCCACCAACTACTTTACCAAAACTAGTAATCACTTTGACATATGAATTCAATTGAAGATCATAAATAGATTTAGGCAGATATGGCTTGCCATGTACAAACATTGAACAACATTCTAAAAATATAGGTACGTTATTATTTTTTTACTTTTTAAATTATAAATTGATTAATTTATAAAAATGTTTACAACATAAATATAATTAAAAATATTATAGTGTTATTTTGCCTAAAGTATGTCATTTTTACTTGTTTTAATTATTAATAGTTATCCACTTATCCACACAAATTTCATAAAAAGTATTATATTCGACAACAAAAATAAATTAATAGCTATGAAAAAAACATAACAATTAGGTACTTATATTGAGAACATATTAGGCTTGTAATAAGTGTAAACACATATATGGAGTATTCATGCTTATCCTTTTAATCACTGTTTAATTGTATATAATAATGGACACTATTACTCGATACTTTAAGCAGAGTAATTGGTCAGCAGCAGCCGTATAAGAGCAAATCACAGGGAGGCTAAGGGAGCTTAGCCCTCCTATAGTTATAATTATTATTTAGAATTTATCAATAAATTTCTAAAAATTATGATGTGTATAAATATTTGGGACTGAGACCTCCCCATAAATCTGAAGCAATTTGCACTTATGGGCAACCGTAATAAATCTATATATATATATATACAGCTGTGTATTTCTGTGAGATTTATATTTTAACATTCATTAAATATTTCAGGGTTTCTCGATTAAATAAAAATAAATTTTAATATCACATAACTTGTCCTTTTAATATGGTATAACTTACTGTGAAACTGTAAAAATAATAAAATTATTTTCTAACCTATATTATTGTGATATGGTTCTGAATAACGTCTGTGTTTTTTGCATTCCTTAATATCTGTTTGGCGTCCAGTGATAAGACAATCTATTGCATTACGTACAATATGTTCAGATTCTTCTATAAGTGAATCAGTTGAGTCATCACCTTCCGACTTCCTTAAATCAGGCATTGACAAACGTACTTTCCCTGATTCTAAGTAATTTCTTATAATTAGTTAAATTTATATCTAACTTGGCTAAATAATAATCTGACCTTTAAATGATACTCTGTTTTTGATTTTCTTTGGCACTTCATCTTCTGCCTTTAATGTAGCAGTAGATGAGTACTTGACATCTTGTAAGGATGCACATGGTTCACATGGAACACTAGCTGACCGTCGACATTTAGTAGGTGAAGATGGAACTGAAGACCATGATGCATTATGTCGTGCTTCCAATGACATTACTGATGGTCTTACTTGACATCGATAACATGATGAATGCACTGAAAATACTGAACCAAAATCATATCGTGAAGATGATGAACCGACTGAGTAATAACCAGGACTTCGTGGAAATCTATAGAAAAAAATTACAATTAGTATATTTTTTGAAAGATTATTTCATATTATATATTGTATTAAATTACTTAGATCTTGATGGTTCGCGGCTAAGAGGTCCTGGTTGACGACATAAATGATCAACACTTCTTGACAATTCTGGTACCATACTTGTGAAATTTATATCTGACAACATGACTCTTCTTGATTCTGTAGTTTTTTTGGATACACGTAAACATTGTTTTCGTGTATTCTTATCAACTGGTACAATAAATTTTGATGGTAATGTTGTGTTTAGTGATGTAGTCTTAGCTTGGTTAATTAAAAAACCTTCTGAACGCCATTGTAAAGGTAAAGCAGTGATATCTGTTTGTGCTTCGACTTCTTGTGTATTTAGTGTAATATCCTTTAAAATTGGCCGTAAAGGACTAAGATATTTTGAATTTGTCATTTCTTTTGAATTGGCTCCACATTTTGATATATCTGTCTCCAATACATTATCTATAGAAACAAGATCTTCATTGGGCGATACATTTGTAGTGTCATCTGTTGTAAATATTAATTCAATTTCATCAGTTTCTTCAGAATTTTGACACACAATCTAAATATAATATTAAATAATAATTAAAATGTCAACAACTGACCAGTATGATTCAATCAACTTAATATTATAAAAAGATCAAGTAAAAATAATAATTAGGTATTGCATAGTTAATTTATAAATTACCAATACCACAATAATAAGGGATAATATATTATTTTAAATGATTACTAAATTACTGATTTTCTTCTGATCAATTATACAATTGGCAATACTGAAACTACCTGAATCAAATGTGGTACTTATGTGTAATTTAGTGATTGTGTAAGTACATTTACTCATTATAGAACACTTCTAACAACTAAAAAGTAAAAAGTAACTACTAAACTCACTTAAGAATCTAATAATAAGAGTACCTACTTATAATAATTTTTGAAATTTTGATGTTGGGTGGCTGAATAGCAGGGTCCTAAATATAACATTATTGTTTGATGTACGTTAAGTTTTGTAAAAAAAAGGAATTAATATAACAAGTACCTATGTTATCAAATGTGTGGCAAATTATATAGGTACTGGAAGTAAGTTAGGTAGTAAGTAGGTACTTCATTTTAGATGATTTAAAAAATTTTTGGTCATTTTCTGTAGATATCACAAGTGCTGAATTTCAACATGGTAAGCACCTATGATCCCATATTGTATATGCACTATTTCAGAAATCGGAAAGTTCATTTAAAATATGAACTAATTCAAAATAATTTAATTGAACTTATTTCAAGAACTAGCTCATTTGTTTAAATAAACTTGTTTCGTTCGAGTTCATTTAAAAAAAAAATGTTCTAATAATAAAATTTCAATCATTTTTTTCATCAAATTTAATTGAAAAATTGATTATTATCATTAACTTCACTTTATTTAAATGTTTATATATTTTTTATTAAATAAAATAAAATAATTTATAAAAATTGTATATGAAAAATCATTATTATAATAATATACCTACCTAATATAAAAATAATTGTTAATATTATTAAACTTTTTATGCAAAATTAACTACTAAAATTAAGTTAAAGTCCATCGAAAGTTTGAATTAAATTTAAAAAAAGCTTGAATCAAACAAAAATTTTGTTTTTTTTCCTTCATTCATGCATTTTGAAATTGGTTTGTTTGAACTACCTAGTTCATTCCAATAGATCTGCTCTATTCTATGAACAATCAACAGAAGATCAGTAGGTAGTTATATTAGACAGACCCATTATATTATTTGTTTAAAACTATGAACTGCATACAGAGACGGATCCACTTGGGGGGATATTCCCATCAAAAAAGTAAAAAAGGAATTTATTTATACCAATAGGTTTAACTTGTTTTTTGCTTTTTATATTAATTTTTGAAATTGATTCCCCCCCCCCACACCTTCCTTAAAATCCACTTCTAGACCCGCCACCGAATGCATATAATATATAATAATCAATATATATTTCCAACCACATTATTTATAAGTAATAACTAGGACAAAGACTTTATCGCCCTAAAAATAAAAAAATATTCAAAGAAAAAATACGATTAATGCCTTAAAAAAAATGTGAAAATATTAAAAAATACCCTAAAAATATTTTAAAATGAATTTAAATTCAACAAAAAAACAATTCTGAACAGTTTTTCATAATATTATTTTAAAAATAATAATGTAAAATTAGTTTGATATTAGTTAATTGCCGTTGTCTCGTATTTACACCGTATCCTACATACCTACGTTAATTGTTATCGAGGTTATATACGATTATATTATACCTCTGTATTATCGATATCGGGGATTATATTATATTATCATAACTTATAAGAATTACGTGGGTACCTACTAAAAAAATTACCAATTTACAAAACAAGATTAATATTTTTTAATTTTTAGTAGGTACCTATATATTTTTCAAACGTTTTGTTCAATGCTAAATTGTACATATTATATTTATTTATTCATACTCCAAGCATCAAATATATATATATATACATATAAATGTCAAAAAATGCTTTAAAAACCCAAATTTCAATATAAAACTTTAATTTTTAAATTCTCCGATGTGTGATTTGAATTTCGTATTTAAAAAGCATTGCCTTAGACCATCCACTAAAAAAATGTATTTTGCATTAATATCCATGCCTTAGTAATAACCATCAACTTGCAGGATACGTACTTTTTACGAGCATAGCAGTGTTTAATTAAATATAATAATATTTACGAAAGGATGAAAATGTCTACCTTTTTATCATCCATGACGCCACAGGATTTTTTAACTAACTCAAGCTCAGCTTTTGATCGTTCAAGAGCTGTTCTCAAAGCTATTACTGTCTTATGTAATGACCGCACTGTGTCCAAATCAAAAAGACTTCCTTCCTCGCCGTCAGTAGCCATTTACAAAATGTAATCATTATTAATAACGTAACATGGTACTACACTCAAAACAAACATTAAATATAGTACTACGTACAATACTAACACTGCGGACTGCGGTCTGTGGCGCATCCGGAGTATTGATTTAATTTTAGTCATACAGCGACGTCATGGAGATCACGGTTTTTATTCCATGATTATTAGACGTACGTTTCGCCATCACCCTCACATTTGAATTTTATGATTATTTTTTCATAGATAGGTACCTATTTAATATGTAATTTACCAATTTGTATGAATTTATATGCCTATTTAGTTATTTACATCATATGGAATAAAAACGTGATCTCCATGACGTCGCTGTATTAAATCAGAATTGTTTATTTTATTGTAAATATTATTCTTCATTTCTATTTATTGACTACCTACCTACTTTCCCGACGTATGTTTTATTTTATTTTTGCTGTACGTCTTGCAACAATTCTTAATTCCAGCTACCTACTGGATTCGACAAACCTTTGACCACAGATTACTTCACAATTTTTGTACTCACGCTTAACCGACCGGACTATACGACGCTTCAAATATTATTATTATATTGGCCATATCACATACAGCTTTATACGTTGGTTAAATCTTGGTCTATAACTTTAATTGCCATCATCCGACCGTAAAATTGTTGAAATTAGCCACCTCACTATCCATTCCATTTTATAACACAATAAAGTTACGAGCGGATGCATTCCATTCCAAACTGCATCACGTTTCCAGCACATTGTTTATTATTTTTCTTGTTTGCCTTATTGAACAATTTTCAATCATTAACTATTATATTTAATAATAGTT
Source organism: Pemphigus obesinymphae (assembly GCA_025469235.1). Classification (NCBI taxonomy): domain Eukaryota; kingdom Metazoa; phylum Arthropoda; class Insecta; order Hemiptera; family Aphididae; genus Pemphigus; species Pemphigus obesinymphae. The sequence goes on along the minus strand of JAIPRL010002068.1, from coordinate 690 downwards.
CTTTTTTTTTTTGCTAAACTTATGAACGATCAAAGTTTACAACGGACATTAGTATTACATCGTACCTCAAATAGGTTGTACGATCGTTTATTTTGAATATAGGTACCTACCTACCTATATACACCTATGAACCATCAGTGAATCTCAATTCCACGTTACCTTATTGTGTTTGCAGATCTTATAGACTTCTTATTCTATGTTTCAACCAAGGTATTGATTATTTTACTGCCATTTTTTTAAAAACAATGTTTTTTATATACTAATCGACGATATTTTGTAGATGACGGTTCCTTCGAAGAGACAATTCGTTTATTTCCGGCATGTTTTACAAAATACAATTATCTTAAACTCAGGCTACAATATTATATTATATTATATTAAACAGCATAGGCTATCACTTTAATTTTTTTACTTTTTTACATAAAGCGGATGTGTGGGGTTCTTATAAAAGTGAGGACGTCGCACCGCTGAAGATTTCATGGCTATAACGACAGGATGTACACTCATACACTACTATCACCATGTAAACTCGGATCCGGACATCTCGCCGCTGGACACTTCGTCGCCACAACCAATATTAATTTTTAACATTTTAAAAATGTAAAAAAAAAAATATTATCGAACTTTATTATTATGTCGCCATCGACCTATTCGCCTCCACCCCATCATTTCGTTGCATTTTTTCAACCT